>OX276465.1:9223806-9400683 GCA_946251905.1 Cryptocephalus moraei | reverse complement strand
GGTGAATTGCGAACGGTAAATTGTGGGTCGGTGAATTGTGATCGGTGAATATTCCTAGACTCCTTTGTACGCAATGCACGTATTGTACACCATTGTGTCTTTTACGAGTTTCATCTAAAATACGTTATGAAGTGTAGTGCAAACAAACAAATGTCACGTTGGAAGCTTGCTACTCTCGAAAATGAATATTATTTCAGATTTACATATAAACACCGAATGCGACGTACATTCAAATCAGAAGAGAGAATTATGAATTCATGCAAACATTGAAAGGAACATTTACAATGTGCTGTTATCTTCACCATACATTATTTATAAATAGTGCCAGTTCCAATACGTGTCAAGCACATTACCGCAAAATTTTTGTAACTAGCTTATCCGCTAGCATAGTAAAAAGTATCAAATTTCCAAAGTCACTTGAGTCAGCTGAAAGAAAACTGTTGGAAATGACATATTTTCATAAAATATTAAAATTATTATGTAAGATAGGACAATATACGATAGCTTAAAAAGAGGTGAATCTCAAAGCTAAATGCTTGAATTCATGTACCTAATATTATTTCATATTTACGTATAGGCACTGAATGCGATGTACATTCAAATCGTAAGAGAGAATTCTGAATTTATGCAACCATGGAGTGTCACATTTAGGATGTGGTGTTATCTTCGCCTTACATTATTTTGTAAATAGTGCCAGTTCTAATACGTGCCAAGTACATTACCGCAAAATTTTTGTGACTGGCTTATCCGCTAGCATAATAAAAAAGTATCAAGTTTCCAAAGTCACTTGAGTCAGCTGAAACAAAACTGTTGGAAAAGATATTCCATCATGAAAGATTAAAATATACCCATATAAGAAATTATAGCTGAAAAACATTTGAAACTCGAAGCTGAATCTCTAAGATGCTTACATTGTAGCTGTAGCAAAGATATTTTGTGGCCACAGAATATAAATTATTTCCTTGAGTATAGTTCCCAAATGGCCAGCAAAAAGCCTACACGACTAACCGACAATCTGAAAGTCACGTCTCAAAAGACAAATTTGCGCTATTACTTATACATTATTCAAAGCTCGAAAAAGCTCCATTAATTTCATACATCAATAACGCTCTATCATATTGGCCACCGAAAGTTCCCCCGACCGCCACTACTCGCCACCCTTTTACCAGCGGATAGACAAAGAGGGAAAAAATGAGAGGAGAAAAACCCCGAAAAGAATTTGTGACTAATGACGCGGAATAAATATCATTTAGGGCTAATAGTGCGAGAAGTGGAAGAGCAATTTAACTCAATAAGTTGCATGCCAGATAGCCATATAAAAGTTGGCGAAACATCTGTTTTAATAATGGACCCCTCCAAATATTGGATTCGCTTGAGTAAATACTGGACTTGGGGATGTTTTTATTTTTTTTATGTGCGTGAGTTTTTCACCTAGGGAATTCACCGGTGCGGGAGGGACGTAAGAGACGTAATGGGATTTTGAAAAATGTGAGAAGGGCCCTCTCCGTCCTGTCGATAATTATTTTACACGAGAAAAATACTCAAGCTGATCGAAACGACGAATGTAACAATAATAATCGAAATTGACTCTTAAATACCATCAAGACGGATTTGATCCAAAATTCCGACGAAACGAAACGTCGACAGACAAAAATCTCATAAAAATGTAATCAATCACAAATTCGTAAAGACTTATTGGGCCAAAACATTTACAAACTGAGTAAAACCTACCATTTATGTCAAATCGGAGAATGCTCACTTTTAACTTAGCACAAGTGAAACAAATAACAACATCTATTCTTTACAATTCTAAGTGGGACAGAAAACAAAGTACCCAAGTAGGTAACCAGCGCATTTAAAAAGCTACATGAACGCCCACGCGAACGCTCTATCCGCCATTTTGGTTTAGAGTATTCGCGCGAACTTTTGATTTTCATTATTTCATAGCGGTTGTGACACTTATTTTAAAGGTCTCGTCAATTATATCTCGATAATTACATTATCAAGACCTTGCGATTCATCATAAGATATGTTTTGTACTGGGTAAAATAAGTAACAAATAGACAGTTTGTAGTTTTCGTTAACTTTAAATAAAAATTATAGAATAGTTTACAAGGATTCAGACTACTGACAGAAAGTATATTAGATTACAGGTTATTCAGAATCAGAAGTGGATTCTCACTGTCATCAAATTGAGCTTCATGAGTCTTCAAATTGCCACACAATTGGCCGCCTTCGCATGCGCAAAATTCTTTACAAGACAGATCCGCATGTTTACAAGTGCACCTTGCTGTTGAACATGGCTCCTCACTTGAACAACTGCATCTTGACCTTTTCATCAATTCTTGTGGTGCCAACCCTTTGTTACTTCGAAGTAGAATGGGGACCAAACAGTGTGTTGCTTCATTCTTTACCCAACAATAATCAGTTGGATTAAAAGGTGGAGGGAACGAAGATGCTGCCTCGTTTTAATTGTAAGCTTGTCAATTGCATCGTTTTATCTGGAGTTCAAAAGCCTCTGTTTTCGGAGGGAAGTTCTTAATTTTGGGAGGAATTTTCTTAGATAACCATACTTTGTATCGAACATCTGACATGTTGTGAACTTCCTCCTTGTAGCCGTATCAATGTGCAATGAAGCTTGTGCACTCTGCAATACATTGCCGCATTGATAATTCTACACAACCTATATGCTTAACTTCAATACCAGATCTCAGAACTTGTACAGCTTTAGACTTTCCAATTCCAAAAAATTGTGAAGTGGTATCTCAACCAGTGAGACAATGTACTGCTAATAATGAGTTTGCTTGGGTTCCAAGGTTATGAACTTGTGCTGCAATATCTGAGATTGTGATTGTGATTTCTGGGAGGAGGGATTCATGTCCCTAAACTGATCAAATAGTGCTGACGGGACTAGTGACAATTCATTACCTAACAAAGTTGGAAGGCTGCATATGTCGACATTACGTGTCGTCAGTTGAAGGGCACGTGCGTAAATAGCGTCTGTGTTATAGACACTCCTTTATTATACCAACATGTTTCTTGTCATTTGACAAAGTGGTAACTTCCGTTTTCAAAAGGAAAATAATTTTGGCAGTGATTCCTCAAATTTTTATCGTTGCTTTACTCCCAGACATACTGCATGATCCACATTTACTTTTGTATTTCCAATTCGGCCACTATGTATATTAACAATACCATCAGGATGGTCTACAATGCACAAAGGGTTTATACATGTTTCAAGTTTTTTCTTATTTTCTGCCTATCTTCTTCATCACTTTTGTATCACAAATGCCGGTCAGTCTTGTAAAGGATTTTTCTCGTGCGAAGGCGGCCAACTGTGTGACATTTTGAAAACTAATGACGCTCAATTTGATGACAGTGGAAGTGAAACGTCCACTTCTGGTTCTGAATATCCTGTAATCCAATATACTTTCTGTCTGTGGGGTGAATCTTTGTAAACTATTCTGTAATTTTTATTTGAAGTAACGAAAACTACAAACTGTCTATTTGGTACTTATTTTACCCATTACAAAACATATTTTATGATGAATCGCAAGGTCTTGATAATGTAATCATCTTTGTATGTCGTGTCCCATATTGAGCTCTTGCTGAATATGGGCTGGCCAGTACCATTTTATATATGCATATGAATATTGGTGTTCTGTTTGTCTTGACGAGACCTTTAAAATAAGGTGTCACAACCGCTATGAAATAATCAAAATCAAAAGTTCGCGCGAATACTCAAAACCAAAATGGCGGATAGAGCGCTCGCGTGGGCGCTCATTACTTCTGAATTGGTTCGAAAGTTGTGTTGATTCGAGAAATGAATATAAACCAGGTTAATAGCAAAATGGTGATGAAAAATTGAACTTCTCACTTTTTCACAAATTTCAAAAAAAATTGAAAGCGTGTATCTCAGAAACGGTTAATCGAAGAGAGCAGTTTAAAGTATCATATTTTTTTGGAAAATTTGTTCTCTACAAGAATGCACTGGGTAATCTTAAATGTAGAACTAACCGTTTAGTAGTTACTGGCAAATAACCAAAAAAAAACAACATTTTTATGACAATTTTTTCGAATTTCCCGGAGTTGCCCAGAGGAGCCGCTCTGGCACCCCTCATATTATGATTCAGTATATGAAATAGTACTAGAGTCAATCATAAAATATTTGTTATACCCAACTTCCAAGTCCAAGCCGGTTTTCTCATTTGGCGACCGGACTAAATCAATCATATAACAAAGTACAGTACTTATTAATTTACGATATTTCGTGTAGCGGAACCTTGTATTTATATTTGTACTGTCCCATAGGGATTGCATATCTGTATCGAGTAATAGATGGAGCCATCTCTGGCTTTAAAACTTTTACGAAAGTGTGTTGATTTCTCTAATTTAGAACGGGTAATAGAGAATTATCTCGGTATAAACTTGTACAGCAATCTAATTACCCCACTTTTTTTTAAGTATGCTGTAGACGTTTAAAATTCGAATTACAGCAGAAACTTCATTTTGGGTAATTTGTTTTAATCAAAAACAAACATAAAATGGGATTTACTAGTGTTTTTTTTATTTCATCATGAAATGGGTTGAATGAATCGTATTGTTGTCAATGACACATTTGTAGAGAATTTAAAAATCTTCAAAAAGTTGTTTTGTAGACCATGACGACTATTTTTAAAAGAGAAAAATCGGAGAATTATTAGAAAATAACTAGTAAAATAAAAAATCGTGATGTGTTCATCAGGGTACTCTCTCATATATAGGGGTTAATTTAAGCAACAAACCGAATTACAACATGTACCTAAAAAGTACTCCTCACAGTAGATTTAGCTAAAAACGTTACAAAACTTTTTTATATAATTATATCTAATGTAGAATAGGTACTCAAAATTTTATAAAAACTCTTGGAGCAAATTTCGGGAAAAATTAAAAAAACTGAAGAATGATACAAAGTGCCTTTCACAGAAGATTTTGCAAAAAACGATAGAAAAGTTTATTTTATACTTATTCAATGGTAGAATATATATATATATATATATATATATATATATATTCTAAATTTAAATTAAATTCTTGTAGCACATTTTGAGAAAAATTCAAAAACCGAAAAACCACAAGTATAAAGTGCTCTTCACAGAGAATTTAAACGAAAACGTTACAAACCTTTTTATACATATTTAATTGCCCAATAAATTTTCAAAGTTTAAAAAGAATTCTTGGAATGAATTCCGAGAATAATATAAAAAACCAAACATCGACAAGTATAAAGTGTCCTTCACAGAAGATTTAGCCAAAAACATTAAAAAAATTTTTTATACATATTCAATAGTAGAATAAATATTCAGTTTAAAGAAAATTCTGGAAGGCAATTTCGAGAAAAATTCAAAAAACCGAAAAGTGACCTTTCTATCCTGGCCAATTTTAATGAAAAGCTTATTTTCAAGTCCTGGTATAATACCAAGTCTAAATACATAGTTTATCTCGTTTGTGATTTTTGGATTTTGAGAAAATCTTACCACAGTCATACATATATACTCACACATACATACACACATACATACAGACGGTTTTCCAAAAACATGTTTTTTTGGACTCAGGAGACCTCAAAACGTTCAGAAATGCTAATAATTCAATTTCGAAAAATTGACCCTATTATGTTAATATGTGTGTTATGTGTATTAATTATGTATTAAATTGACCTAATTACTATTGACCCCCCTCTCATATATGAGTACCACAAATGAGAAAGTTAAAACCCAAATTCGACAAGTATAAAGTATCCTTCACAGAAGATTTAGCCAGAAACGTTAGAAAACTTTTTTATACATATTCAATAGGAGAAAAATATACAAAGTTTAAAAAAAATTCTGGAAGTGTATTTCGAAAAAAATTGAAAAAACCGAAAATGGACAAATATAAAGTGCCCCTCATAGAAGATTTAGCCAAAATCGTTAGAAAAGTTTTTTATGCCTATTTAACCGTACAATAAACATTCAAAGTTTCAAAAGAATTCTTGTAGCGAATTTCGAGAAAATTTCAAAAAACCGAAAAATGACAAGAGTAAACTACCATTTTATCCTGGCCGATTTTAATGAGTAGCTTATTTTCACGTCTTGGTGTGGTCCGAAGTCTAAATACATAGTTTTGACCGTTTGTGGTCTTTAGTTTTGAGAAAATCCTACCACAGACATACATACATACACACACATACATACACACATACATCGAGACGGTATTCCAAAAATAAGTTTTTTGGACTCAGGGGACCTCAAAACGTTCAGAAATGCTAATAACTCTATTTCGAAAAAGCGACCCGATTACAATACTGTAATCTCCCATATGAGTACCTCATATGGGATAGTAAAAATTAATAGCTTTCCTTGTATAAGTATAAAAGGAACTTTACACTAAATAAGAGCTACTTTGGAAACTGATAGCTCGTTATGTAGTATGTAATACTGAATCTATCAATTTGTATTTACAAGTTTTCTCTTTCAAATTTTATTGGTTTCTTTGATAAGTGACAATACTTTTTTATCATGTTAGGTTTATATTATATCATATACATAATATCGCATTAGATAGACAGATATTTCTTTATTTATTGAAATACTACGAAATCTACTTAGTAAATTCTAGGGTTTAAGGTTCTAAAATAAAGGGGAAGCATTCGTTAATTTACTAGATAATTTATATTTTTGTAAGAAGGAAGCGGACGATGATGATTGAATTTATTTTACATTACATGAAACATAATAATAATAACATAATAAGTAGAGGAATAATAATAACAACGTGATGATATGATCAAGTCGGATGATAAGATGTCAATAATTAATAAATGAAATATTAAATATCACAATTTAACTTTAATACATTAAATTCTTCATCAAAATATTTTAGTAAGAAAATATAATTTTAGAAACTTAAATCCTACATTATAATTTAAATAGAAACATTTCAAAAATCCCTCTTAAGGATATTAAAAATTTTCAATATATTTTTCAACTTAAGTTCTTTCCAGAAATCTCTGAACTTTAAATTCTAACTCTTGACGAAGCTGGTAAGTAATTAACACAGATAAACTATTTGTAAATAACCTTTCCTTCAACAGAACCTTCCACTATTTCTAAACCTTTAGTTCATTTAATTACTTCTTTAGAGACTCTTGTTGTATGTTTGCAGATATAAAGGTATAATTAAACATTGTTATACCATTTATTTTACGTATCTACTTCAAGTATTTGTAAATTTCAATACCTCATTCGACGTAGGTTAAAGTTCTTCACTCTTTCTATTATTATAGCATTATAGCAACTTAAAGATAGAAAGATTTCAACGAATCGTCGGTGTGAATCTCAAACTTATTTTGCTACCTTTGCTATTATGTAATCTAGGTACCTTTCCTGAGGTTTCGTTCTCCTGCACATGATAGAGTCGTGCGTAAGCATCGTATATATGGTATATTTTAACCAGTAGCAATTGGAAGACTCAATAAAATCTGAATTTACCGAGGACATTCGAAAAGAGCCCGTTGTCTCTATACAAAACCATGGGACTTATCTTTTTGCTTATTCAGAAACGCCCTGGTATTTTTAAAATGCAGGTGTCCAGTTGCCCAAGTGAAATCATATATGTGAATGTATGGATATGTACAGATAAAGAACTAGAGGGTCCATTGGACCGCAATTTTTTTTACGACAGCGGCACTTCGTTTGTATCTTCTTCTTCTTCCAAGGTACAGTCGTACAGTGTACAGTCGATCAGTGAATTCGTGTACGAGGAAGTACGCGAAACTCTACAGATACTGGATGGTCCACTGGACCATAACACAGCGGTCACGTGTGCTTTCCTTGTGATGTCTTCTTCGGCACTTATACTCGAGAAAGCAGTGGTGTGTGAATGTGTGTGCCATTTGTTTGTGCGATTTGGAAGTGAATTCATTGTTAGAGTTATTATCCCTAATGATATGCCCATGGAGGACAAGGCGGTATCGCTCTTCACTATTTAAAAAGCCACTAAGTGTTTTTTTGGGTTCCAATTGTGACTGGACATAGTATAACCCAACTTACGTCGATATTGCTTTACTACTTTAGAAGTAGGATCAAACTTTTTGCTGTTATTTATGCATCATCCGTTAGGACCTAGAACTTATATGAACGAGTTGCGTTTTTTTGTCAAATTAAGTTATTCAATTTTTAAGTATTTCAGTTTTTATGAAATCTGGGTGCTCGTAGGGCTGTCTGAAGTGACACTTAATTTTTCTAAGCATATAACTGACTTCAAATATGGCAAATATATCCATTAGATAATATCATTAGCCTCCACTGGAGTGCAGGCACATGTAACGCTAATGGAATTTCGGCATGGGGAATAAAAGCCAGTAAAAACGAATTGCGCACCGTTAAACTAAATTCTTCTTTACGTTGATTTGCAAGTTTAAATTTTTCGCCCTAAATATTGCGCAAGATGGAAAAAACGGTCCTTATTTGATCCACCAGGAAATCCTGATTTTACAGGATTAATTGCAACATATTCCAAGTCAACTACATTACATATAGCGTTCCAGACGTCACCTGTCAGCGTTGAATTGCGAAGTAAGGATAAATCACGGCTTAAAATTGAAAGTTTTTTGAAGATTCTTAGGAAACGTCTATATGTAACAACTAATTTGATCCGAGTGCTGTTTGTAGTTACGTACGGTGTTCACTCGCTGTATCTCCATATTGATCGTCTTAGATTAAATATCTGTTAAATCATATGGCCACAGGTCCAACATTAAAAAATCGAGCAATTAAAATTTTAAACTTTCCCACTCGACTATTTTTACGAAGGAATAATTTATCGCCCCGTGTGTCACCAAGACAAAGTGCTATTAAGTATCTCGTAGCGTCCCATTAAAAAAATCTTTTTGACATCGAACCATCAATTCCGTCCCAACATCTGCCGCGAGAACAAGAAATTGAAAACAGCTGAAAATGGAGCAACAAAAATATCTCTGGGATTGAGGAAGTTATAAAATTCACTCCCTCTCACTGTTATCGTGATCATACCGAAGACCTATCTACAATATTTAACGCGAAGTGCTCTTTATAAAAATATATTCACTGCCATCGTCGGGAAAGGGAACGAAGAAGTGGGAAAAGAAGGATATCGGAGGAAGAGGAATGACGACCGTAAGGAAGTTGGTTTGGTGAATTTTCCGATGGAGTCTATAACAAATTAAAGCGGAAAATGTTGCAATTTGCAGTTTTGGGACTTTTGAGTTAGGGAAGGTTTGGAAATTGAACAGATTGAAATTTAATTTTTGTTCAATTTTACACGTCACACGGCTATATAGACCATAACAATATTATATACTCATGGTTCTAGTTCTTCACATATTTAACTTAAGTATTAAGTGTTATAAGTATTACTCCAGTCATCAACGGTAATATACCGTATTACTGTGGAATTTTGGGAAACAAAGTCGGTTTCTTTGAAAATTAGGATCTATGTAGTATTTATAACGTTCTTCAAAGTTGAACTTGTGCCGAAGTGTGCTTTTTCCCTAGGGGTGGAAACCACCCCTTCTAAATGGTAAGAAATTTTTTAATCAAAATAAACCTGGAAATCGATAAACTGGCCAATTCTAAGTAACTTTTGTTCTATAAGGTTTTTTTGTAAAGTTGATATTTTTCGAGCTATTCACTATTAAAGCTACACATTTTTATTGAAAAAACGAATGTTTTTTAACAGTTTTTCACCAATACCTTGAAAATCTCTCATGTTATCGGAAAAACGATCAAAACAAAAATGTATCTAATAAAAAAGAAAGAGATACGTTTTTGAATGATCTCTATAAGTCTAATAAGGGTTGAGTAATTGCTCGTACTCCATTCATCAATGGTAAAATACTGTATTATTGTGTGGAATTTTGGGAAACAACGTCGATTTTCATGAAAATTTGGAATTAAGCTCTACTTACCCTCTTCTTCAAAGTTCGGCATGTGCCAAAGTGTGCTTTTTCGGTAGGGGTGGAAACCACCCCTTCTAAAGTGTAAGAAATTTTGTAATCGAAATAAACACGGAAATCTATAGATTGACCAATTCTAAGTAACATTTGTTCTATAAAGTTTTTTTTGGAAAGTTGATATTTTTCAAGTTAATCACGATAAAAATAAATGTAATGTATCATAGACAATTTCAAATTATGAAATAGCGAAAAAAATTCCCTTGCTTTCCAAGCTAGAAACTTTTTAAAAAATGCATTTTGTAGAAAATTTTTAGCGCTTTAACGTCAAATTAGTTAAAGGATTTATAATGCGTAGTTTTGAAAAGGGTTGCGTTCAAAGGGCTTGGATGAGCTATAATTAGTACGCGAATGCAAACTTCGAAACGTCATATCTCCTTCATTTTTATGGCACAAAGATAAATAAAAAAAATAATCAAAATTATCAGTGAGACAATCCCTGGAAATAACATTTGAAACAGTTTTTTATATCTGAAATAGTTTTTGAATTATTTAAGAAAAATGCATCTTTTTTCTAAAATTATGAAAATGAAATTTTCACTTTAAACAATTATTTTTTTCTAAAATAAGCATTCTAAACCGGTTAAGCCACATAGATCTAAATAAAGTTAAAGGCAAGTGTATCTCTTGGTTTTTTTATTAGCTACATTATTGATCTGATTATTTTTTCCGATAAAATGAAAGATTTTCAAGTTATTAGTGAAAAACTGTTAAAAAACATTCGTTTTTCAATGAAAAATGTGTAGTTTCAATCGTGAATAACTCGAAAAATATCAACTATTCAAAAAAACTTTATAGAATAAAAGTTACTTAGAATTGGTCAGTCCAGAGGAAATCAGTTGCGCGCCGCGGTTACTTATTACCTGCTTACAACCAAAGGGATGAAAAGGTCGCCAATCACTTGCGCAGATGCCGCAGATGTCGAAGACTGTTTTGTCGATGATTTATATTCAGTAATTCCGAATGATCAACGAGTGATCCAATATGCGGATTACTTAGTTGAAAATTATATTTCGAGTGATTCTGTTTTTGCACCACAAATATGGGCATCTTGTACCAGTAGTACTGAACGTACTACCAATGCATGTGAATCTTTTCACAATCAATTTAATAGTAATTTTTATGTACCGCATCCTGATATTTTTAAATTTATGGATGTCTTGAAAGATATTCAGTTGAATACTTATATTAAAATAAATAGCGTTAATATTACCAAAAAAATTAAAAACAATAGAAGTAACAACCGGCATGACTACTTCAATAATTTAATTGATTTATATAATAATAATTCTATTTGTAAGATTGATTTTGTTAAAAGTGTTTGTGTGCATTATGTAAAAAGATGAATAAAATTAAGTTTGACTGTACAGCGCACTTGATTTCTAATTTAAATTATGTGGTCGCAACTTTCTATCTGTGGCGTGCAAGTGATTAATTTGCAAAAGGGCCAAGTCAACCTTACGCGCAACTGTCCGGTGCTTTTATAGTAACCTAAATATTTTGAGACCGCTGTGCGCAAGTGAACGCAGTTCGGTCAGTCTATCGCTTTCCCGGCTTATTTTGATTAAAAAATTTCTTACCAATTAGAAGGGGTGGTTTCCACCCCTTAAGGAAAAAGCACACTTCGGCACAATTTCAACTTTCAAAAACTTTATAAAGAATACCTAAATCCCAATTTCCAAAGAAATCGACCTTCTTTCCCAAAATTCCACACGAAAATGGCTGATGACTGGACTATATGATATTTAAAATAATATATAAAAAGTCCGTATACAGTTCAATGGCATAGATAATACGCACATAAATTTAATTAGCAATGTGTAAGTACAGGCCAATTGAATTTTTGTTACTTAAAAATCTCCAATTTAGATTCATCCGTAGATGTATACACAATCGATAAACTTATGTAATGTTACGAATCTCGAATTGGAAGTGTTTAATTATTAAAAAAGTAATATTAGAATGACTTGCACCGTTATCAGGCACTTAATATTGAGACCAACGGTAACCGGAAAAAAAGTCACCGGAAAAAAATTCCACAGAAAAAAGTCCCCGGACACAAAGTCCCCGAAAAAATGTACCAAAGAAAAAAATCTCCGGAAAAGGGGTCCAAAGAAAGTCCCAGAAAAAAAGTCGCAAGGAATAAAGTCCCCCGGAAAGTAAAAATCCCTCATAAAATGCATTAAATATTAAGTATCTATGTATCTTGTCTTGTCTTGTCTTATTAAGTTAACGTCTCTTTTTCGCTGCTGTGGCCAATTTGTACGGGACCTACAGTTTAACGTGGGCTCCGAACCACGGTCCTCGAGCACGGTTGTACCCCTTAAGGCTCTCACCCCAGTTGATCCACTCCGTGCTCTACCGACTCAGGGTGTGTGTATCCTAGTCCCGCCCTCCTACAGGATATCAGATCCTATCCGGCCTGGTTACCGGCGTGAATAGGAACGGGATTTTGGATACATTTTACACACTTCCCGCAACAATCACAACATCCATGGATTACGTGGGATTCGAACTCACGACGACAGTGATCGCCTGACTCAAAGCCAGCGCCTAAACCATACGACCACCGCCGCCCCTATCTATGTATCTACAAGTATATATTACGTGAATACATTATAATCTTGTAATTTTAAGTGGCGGAACAATAGATTTTCTAATGTAGTGGGGCAGAAACATCCGTTGATTTGGATTCTAATCCAGAAGATGGGGCAAGAATTGGCAGTAGACATCACGAAAATAGAACAGTACATATTACTACTCAGAGTACCAAAGAAACGTCTAATACACTATACGATAAGATACGTCAAGAGACTTTGAAATTATTGTGTACAAAATTTCTAAACGAAGAAAGAGATATTCCTAATTTCTTAGGGGCGACAAGTCATAATATTTGTTTTAGACCTTTATAAAATTATACGATAATAAAATTTATGTAAGGTATATATTACAAATATGTATGTATGTTAGCATATAATTTACTGTTTTCACTTATAGTTGTAGTGAAATATTTGGCTTGGTTTGGAATCTTATTTGTAGTGTTGTTAAGTAATTAATTACAATTACTTAAAAAAGTAATTCAATTACTTTCATTGTAATTGAAGCAGTAATTAATTACTTGCTTTCCAATTGTAATTGACTAGTAATTCAATTACTCGTTTCGGTACAATTACAATTACATTTTCAATAACTTTTCACAATTACATACTACAAAAGTGCTTTTAATGTTTTTAGTAGGTAATATGTAAGTAGTTTAAAGTTGCTCATTGTGGGTTCTGGCTTCCTGGTTTCTTTAACGCAATTCTATTACTGTCCCAACCAGTGATTAGCATTAACAATTATCTTTAACTATCCTATTATTAATCCTAAACAACGAAGTTTTTTGTAACTCTTCGTTTTTTGACCTTATGGCATAATCATAATTATCTATTATAATTTTAACAAGTATATTTTTTTAGAGCAGTTTGTAGCGTAGATAGGCTTCATCAAGTACAACTTTTGTTTAATTTTGAATTCACACTTTTTTCTAAAAAAAGTATAAATTTCAGCTTTTCCGTAAAAAAAAAGTGTGAGTTTACACTTTTTTACGAAAAAGTTTAAATTCACACTTTTGTTACGGAAAAGCAGAGAGTTACACTTTTTTACAAAATTTCGTAAAAAGAAGGGTATATTTACACTTTTACTTTCTCATATGAGGTACTCATATATGAGAGAGTATTGTAATCGGGTCGATTTTTCGAAATTGAGTTATTAGCATTTCTGTACGTTTTGAGGTCCCCTGAGTCCAAAAAACAAGTTTTTGGAAAACCGTCTGTATGTATGTGTGTATGTGTGTATGTGTGTATGTGTGTATGTGTGTATGTGTGTATGTGTGTCTGTGGTAGGATTTTCTCAAAAACCAAAAACCACAAACGGTCAAAACTTTGTATTTAGACTTTGTACCATACCAGGACGTAAGAATAAGCTTTTCATTAAAATCGGCCAGGATAAAAGGGTTGTTTACTCTTGTCAGTTTTCGGTTTTTTTAATTTTTCTCGAAATTCGCTTCAAGAATTTTTTTTAAATTTTGAATATTTATTGTACGATTAAATACCTATAAAAAAGTTTCCTAACGATTTTGGCTAAATCTTCTGTGAAGGGCACTTTATACTTGTCAATTTTCGGTTTTTTCAATTTTTTTCGTAATCCACTCCACGAATTTTTTTTAAATTTTGAATATTTATTCTGCTATTGAATATGTATAAAAAAGCTTTCTAACGTTTTTGGCTAAATCTTCTGTGAAGGATACTTTATACTTGTCGATTTTGGGTTTTTTGTATTATTCTCGGAATTCGTTACAAGAATTCTTTTTAAACTTTGAAAATTTATTGTGTAATTAAATAGTATAAAAAGGTTTGTAACGTGTTCGGCTAAATCATCTGTGAAGAGCACTTTATACTTGTGGTTTTCCGGTTTTTGAATTTTTCTCAAAATTTGCTACAAGAATTTATTTTAAATTTAGAATATATATTCTACCATTGAATTAGTATAAAATAAACTTTTTTTTTGCTTAAATTAACCGTATCTATTTCCCGTTTGGATTTGGCAAACGCATATTGAAACACCCTATATATGAGAAAGTACTCTGATGAACACATCACGATTTTTTTACTAATTTACTTAAAAAAAACCCATGGCATGAAAGGCTGAAAGGTAGATTTATGGGTAGGATATATAGTAATATAACACAGGATGTATCAAAAAATGCATACGAGGTGTGAAAAAATACAAACGTCAAATATTTAAAATATTTGCAAATAACTTTTTCTCTGTACTTTTCTCAAAGATGTTTTATACAAAAGTTGTTCGCCTCTGTAAGGGCAACAAAAAACCTCAGTAACATTTTTCTCTCAGACGCGAAATAGAGGTTTTTTGTTTTTTTTTTTAAATAACAAGCCGCCATTTTGAAACCGCTAGACCAATTTGGCCCATTATCGAACTCGACCGAGATATTCGGTCTACTGATTTTTATTCCTAATTTTGCATCGATACGTTAAACTAGGTGTTAAAAAAATACAAACGTCAAAATTTCTAACTTTTTGCATATAACTATTTTTATGTACATTTCTCAAAAATATGTTTTTTACAAAAGTCATTCGCCTCTACAAGGGCAACAAAAAACCTAAGTAACATTTTTCTCCCAGACGCAAAATAAAAGTTTTTTGATTTTTTTAATTGAAAAGCAAATGTAATTGTTTTTTTAATTGCAATTACAATCGCATATTTTGTAATTGTAGTTGTAATTAATTACAATTTACTCAAAGTAATTGTAATTGTAATTAATTACTTATTGTGAAGTAATTTTAACAACACTGCTTATTTGGGGCTTTTACTTTCCGGGGAACGTGCTTGTGAGTTTTTTCTGGGACATTCTTTCTTGGGTACTTTTCTTCCGGGATTTTTTTTCTTTGGTAATTTTTTTCCTGGGACTTTTCTTTCAAGGGATTTTCTTCCGAGAACTTTTTTCCGGGGACTTTTTTTCCGAGCACTTTTTTTCCGGGCACTTTTTTCTCCTAGATTAGAGACCAACAGTATGAGGTAATACGCTTACCCCCAGTTTAAACATTACTAAGCATCATGTTTACAAACTTGGTTTCAATCGAAAGGGAACACATTCCCTTTATAAACATGGAGCGAGCGCCATTAATAAATTTTTTTCGCAGACACGGGCCGCCACAAATTTAGAAATTTCGAATGTAAAATTATGTACGTTCGACGGGGCCGCGAGGGGGAGTATCTTCACTTTTTCCTCCTTCTCCTCGATCTGTAACTAATTCGGTTCGGACTTGAATAATTCATGAACAAAAGCAACACCTTTCCGTACCGAAACGGTCGGATTGTCGACGAGCCCCGCGTCGTCACTGAAACGCACCTCAGAAAAAGGAACATAAATTATGATTCTATGATGATTTATCGTCGGGGGGGATGAAAGATGACGTGCTTTTGTCGGGCACGGGGCTGCCGCCATCGCTGGGGCGCGCGAGAGGTGAGCTTCTCGATTTAACTTAGCTGACGAGCGATAAGGGCGATAAAGAATATTTGGAAAAGTTGAGAAGAGTGGACAAAGTTCTGTACAACGACATGCGGGACATTTGACGGATCCATAGGTACGTTAATCCAAAATGTGTATGATGAAGGCCTTCTTTGCACTCATTCATTTTTCATCGTTTTATTTCATCAGAGGATGATTTTATTTGTAAGAAGACCTAACGAGTCACTCTTTGGGATATTTTTTATTAGGTTGATGTCCTTCATCCCAAGATGAAGCAAAAACACAATTCCTAATTATGGAATTGTTTTTGGAAAGCTTTAATAACCATTGAATTATTTGGTTTCTTCTCATTAAGTACTACTTACTGACAACGTTAAACTGCTGATTGTAAATGCTGTATTCACATTGATTCAATGTGAACAAACACAATTCCTAATGAAATACCTATATTTCTTGAAAGCTTTGACAACCACTAAATTATTAGGGTTCTTCCCATTAAGTACTACTTACTGACAACGATCAAATTGCTGATTGCAAATGCTGTATTCACATTGATTCAATGTGAAGAAACACAATTCCTAATGAAGCACTTATGCTTTTTGAAAGCTTTGATAATCACTAAATTATTAGGGTTCTCCTCATTAAGTATTACTTACTGACAAGCAATAAATTGCTGAATGCAAATGCTGCAATCACATTGTTTCAAAAGTGAAAACCGTTTTAGGTTAACATAGAATAAAACAAGATTTAATGAAAAGTGTTGGATTTTCCAGGATTATTGATTAGCTCCTTAAGAACTGAATCTGCAACGGAATTAATGATTTAGTTCCACCACCACATTAATAATAATAGACCAACCACTAGATTACAAATCTAACCAAAAATCTATTCTGTTGAAAACAGCGCAAATTGTGAGAAAAGCTCTTTGAATACACTAATCAGAGAAGTTTAAGAAGAACAGGAAATCGTTACGCTACAAAAATCCATCTTAGGTGCCCGGTGTGCACACGATGACTCTTGCAGGAATAAATAATGCCATAAGTAATAATCGTATGCGAAACCCGAAAAATAATAATGATAATAATAATAATACAGTGAAACCCCTAGTTAGGGACACCCCTCTAACGGGGACACCCCTGTAATATGGACATTTTCTAATATCCCGGCAAACTGCCATAAGAACACATTGAGCGTTGCCCCCTCTATAAGGGACACCCTCTAATATGGACGTGGACACTAAAATTCGGAGAAAAATTCATTTTTTCGCTTGTCCGTTTTTCACTCGCGGCTTCACGTCTAATCTAATCTCTCCGACCGCAAGCGCGCTTATATACACCTCAATTGTATTCGCGATAGTTCCAGGTCTGCCAGGTCATTACTTACTTAAATAATGTTTACTTAGAAACGTCCAGAAAAGATCATAAATCATTCTTTCCTTAATAAGATGTTGGCGGCAAGTTCGAGACGGTTTTTATTGCTCAATTAGCGTAGCGGTGTTCTTTTGAGTTAAGCCGTCGTCCGATAAAAGTAAACACATTTCGCACTGCTGTTTACATTTCGCGTTACACTATAGTTCAACACAACGTCATATTGCAACCTTCACATTTCTAATGACAAACCTACTGATTACTTTGGTACTCTATGGACCCTTTGAGCAGTTAAATTTTGATTCAGCCGTTAGTTATGAAGGTACTGCTCACATTTGTGTTCAGTATCATAGCAGTGGCATTGTAATACTTTTTCCATAAATGTCGAACACCCTAAAGACAGTCGAAGAAACCGAAATTTCTGGAAAAGACACAGGAAGAGGAGGAATTGTACATTATTTTCACCTCTCGTTCGATGCAAATTTCGATGAAACCCCATACCTAACCGCCCCCGTCCCTCTTCGCACTGCTGTCGGTTCATGTACTCCGAACAAATGATAAATTACTTTTCGACGTTCGACAGTTGGGTAACGAAGCGACTCTCCGAGCAATATGGAACTTTTCTCATTTCACGTGGTGGGTGCGGCCTGTTAACTTTAAACAACTGTTTATAAAAGGGTTAGGTTGTCGAGCAAGTGTCGTAGACAGGAATCGAGTAGGTATTGCTTTGTGAAACTGAACGTGAAATTGTGGAAAAATGTTTTGGAGGACGGATATATTCCTGAAGGAGACTCGAGCGGTTTTGTATATCCATAACAGGGAGGGGTGCATATTATAATAGCGGGTCTAATGCGCGGTATACGTGCAACCATTTTAAATGGATCCGGAGGTGTAATTTATTTTTAATACGCATTTAGGCACTGCTAAACAACAAAAGTGGTACGGTAACGTTTCCAACGGCAGAACTGTAAAGTGACCGTAAACACTAAATATCTTATTTGCTACATAGAATAATGAAGTCGTGTAACGTTATTCACCTTTAGAGACTAGAAAATATGCCCTTATATGCACGCGATATTACACAACCAAAACTTGGAGTTAAGCATGTATTTATATAACAAGCAAATGTCACGAGTCAAAAGAATTGGAAGAGATAATTCTTAAAATACGACTTTGCATTTCTAATAAGGCCCTAATTAGTTCCTCCTAAATTTATTTCAAAAGAGTAGGTGAGAGTTAATCACAACACCTCCTCCAACCTGACAGTAAGGTCGATAGAGACCTAGCTATCATTACATCATAAGTCTATGATTACGGTAGGTAATTCTACTTTTTCAGATTCGATAATGAGACTGCAAAAAAACAACGAAAATAAAATGTTTATTTGGTAAAACCTTATACTAGATAAATTAATAGTTTATAGTTGAACAAGCCGTCAGGGTGAACTGTTCTATTTTTGAATTATTAATGATAAATAAAGAAGAAAAGTAGGTACTATACTTCATATCGAAGAAGGCATTGATAATTTAAAAAATCGTGATGTGTTCATCAGAGTACTTTCTTATATATTAGGGGTTAATTTAAGCAATAAACCGAAAAACGACAAGTATCTATAAAGTACTCCCCACACTAGATTTAACCAAAAACGTTGCAAAACTTTTTTATATATTATATCTAATGTAGAATAGGTACTCCAAATTTTATAAAAATTCTTGGAGCAAATTTCGGGAAAAGTTCAAAAAATTGAAGAATGATACAGTGCCTTTCACAGAAGATTTTGTAAAAAACGATAGAAAAGTTTATTTTATGCTAATTCAATGGTAGAATATATATTCTAAATTTAGAATAAATTCTTGTAGCAAATTTTGAGAAAAATTCAAAAACAGAAAAACCACAAGTGCTCTTCACAGAAAATTTAGCCGAAAACTTTACAAACTTTTTATACATATTTAATTGCACAATAAATTTTCAAAATTTGTAAAGAATTCTTGTAACGAATTCCGAGAATAATACAAAAATTCAAAAATCGACAAGTACCTATAAAGTATCCTTCACAGAAGATTTAGCCAAAAACGTTAGAAAACTTTTTTATACATATTCAATAGTAGAATAAATATTCAAAGTTTAAAAAAAATTCGTGCGGTGTATTTCAAAAAAAATTGAAAAAACCGAAAATTGACAAGTATAAAGTGTCCTTCACAGAAGATTTAGCCAAAATCGTTGGAAAACTTTATTATTAACTAACTAATTAAGTAGAAAACTACTTAATCGTCCAATAAATATTCAAAGTTTCAAAAAAATTCTTTTAGCGATTTTCGAGAAAAATTAAAAAAAACGAAAAATGACAAGAGTAAACTACCCTTTTATCCTGGCCTATTTTAATGGAAAGCTTATTTTCACGTCCTGGTATGGTACAAAGTCTAAATACAAAGTTTTGAACGTTTGTGGTTTTTTGTTTTTGAGAAAATCCTACCACAGACATACATACACACATATACACACATACACACAGACATACATACAGACGGTTTCCCAAAAACATGTTTTTTGAACTCAGAGGACCTCAAAGCGTTCAGAAATGCTAATAACTCAATTTCGAAAAATCGACCCGATTACAATACTCTCATATATATGAAAAAGTAAAAAGTGAGTGGATAGGTCAGTTTTATTTTTTAGTAAATTTTTAGTACATTTTAGTAAATTTATGTTGAATAATAATAAGAAGAAGAAGAAGAAGAAGAAAATACATTCAGTTAACAGAGTGGTAGAAGAGGTCAAGGACAAATTTCTAAAGAATGAAGGAAGGCAAAACAAGACGTGGATGACAGAGGAAATATTACAGATGATGGAAGAGAGGAGAAAACACAAGAATGACAACCACATACAGAGTGATACACAGGGAAATACAAAGAAAGATCAGAGAAGCCAAACAAAAAGAAATGGAAAAAAATTCCAGGAAATGGAAGCACTGCAGCAAGGTTTGATGACTTCAACGTACATAAAAAAGTGAGAGAAATAACTGGCAAGTACAAAAAGAGAACAGTAGGAAAACTCGTCAATTACAACGGAGAACTTATTGTGGACCAAGGAAGCATTAAAGGCACTTGGAAGAAATACATAGAGAATTTGTTCTTCGATGAGAGAGGAGACCCCCTCTCCTTATCAACAGAAACTGGACCACCAATACTAACAAGCGAGATAGAAGCAGCCATAGGATCGCTGAGAGAAGGCAAAGCTCCAGGACCGGGCGGAATACAGACAGAGTTCCTTAAGCTTTTGGATGAAGAATCAATAAAAATGATCTGCAAAATATTTAACATTATCTATGACACCGGTAACATCCCGAAAGAATGGCTCATTTCTAAATTTATATTGCTGCCCAAGAAACAAGGGGCAAAGAAATGCAGAGAATACAGAGCCATAAGCTTAATGAGCCATTTACTAAAGCTTTTCCTTAAGGTTATCCATCGCAGAATATACAAGATGTGCGAAGAGAGAGTAGCAGACACACAATTTGGCTTCATGAAAGGAGTGGGAACAAGAGAAGCACTGTTCAGTATACAAGTATTATTCCAACGGTATAGGGACATGAATTGCGACATTTATACCTGCTTTGTAGACTACCAAAAGGCGTTTGACAAAGTTCAACACCAGAAGATGATACAAGTGCTGAAAGGCACCGGAATGGATGATAAAGACCTCAGAATTATACAAAACCTATACTGGAACCAGACAGCCACCATGAAAATCAACGCTGGAGATGAAACAACAGAGGCAGTTAACATTCTGCGGGGCGTACGACAAGGGTGTATTATCTCCCCTCTGATATTCAATCTGTATTCAGAAGAGATATTTAGAGAGGCTCTGGAAAACGATGATAATGGAATTCTTGTAAACGGAGAACGACTGAATAATATCCGATATGCAGATGATACCGTCATATTTGCAGATAGTATAGAAGGTCTACAACAGCTAATGAACAAAGTGAATGAAGTAAGTGAACGATATGGGCTAGAAATGAACATCAACAAAACAAAATTTATGATCATAAGTAAAAAGAAGAGAGAAAACTGCCAACTATGTATTAAAAATTTACCAATATAACGCGTATCCAAACTTGTCTACCTGGGAACCTTAATAAACGAACAATGGGACCACTCACAAGAAATAGGATGTAGAATAGAAAAGCAAGAGATGCCTACATCAAAATGTCTAAGCTCTTCAAAAGCCATAACCTTAAATTAGATATCAAAGTAAAACGCCTGCGATGCTATGTGTTCTCCATATTCTACTATGGCATGAAATCCTGGACATTGACCGAAGCAACACAAAAGAAGCTCGAAGCCTTCGAGATGTGGCTATACAGAAAGATCCTTAGAATATCATGGGTAGATAGAGTGACCAACGAAAAAATACTGGAAAGAATGGGGAAGGAAAAAGAGGTGATGAAAACGATTAAGAGAAGAAAACTGGAATATCTCGGACATATAATGAGAAATGACAACAAATATAAACTCTAAAAATCCATCCTCCAAGGAAAAGTGTTTGGAAAGAGAGGGCCCGGAAGAAGAAGGATATCATGGCTCAAGAACCTAAGGACATGGTATTCAAAAACAACTACAGAACTGTTTAAAGCAGCAGTCAACAAGGTCATCATAGCCTGGATGGTCGCCAATATTCGAAACGAATGGGCACTAGTAGAAAAAGAAGATGTTGAATAACTATAGTTTGGTATATGCAGATAACTATTCTGATCAATAAAAAAAAATAGAAGAATATATCAATCTCTCAATTGATTTTAATTTGTACATAACCAATTTGGACGTCACTTTAGAGAGTAATTACATTTATGATTTGCTCATTAAATTAAACAATTTAAAAAACCAAGGCATAATTAGCAAAACATTACTAATATTCGTATGATCTGCACAGTTTCAACGCTTCATCATAACTTAATATATTTTTAATATATATTCTAACCAATTAGGACGTTACTTTAGTAGATAATAGTAGCTAACCATATTTATGATTTGCTCATTAAATTAAAAAATTAAAAAACAAAGGCATAATCAGCAAAACATTACTAATATGACCTGCACAATTACAACGCTTCACCATAACTTAATATATCTTAAAGTGAACATTTTTAACATGCCTTACAAAATTGAATTGATATAGTAGATTTTGAGTATTTTCAGAACAATTCTGGATTTGTTAAAAAAGTTTTTTAGGCAATCTTGCTTTAGCTGTCTTGCTAATGAAATTTCCCATAATTTCTATATTACATTTATTTTCAATTGCCGTCCAAAAGTAAACTTAACTACACTGATTACTTCTTAAGTCTCTTAATCACTTTATAATTTTTAAACGTAGTTTAACCGTAATTAACTTCACATAAGCAGGTTAATTGCATTTTAGTAGCCTCAAATATATCGATATTATTTAAATAACAGGAATGAAACATCCTAGAGTGTCAATTTTTGTCTATGTAATATATTTTGGAGATAAAATTTGCCTTTATTCCTGCTACTAACGGTAAAAGTTTAAAATCCACATCAATTTAGAGCAATTGAGGTAATACTACTTCGTACTTGGGTGGCATATTGAATCTTAATTTTTTGAAAAGTATTGGGATAAATGCGATAATATCTTAATTTAGAAAATATCTATAGTCAGTTGCTGTATCATAATTGTACTACTGTATGTCAAATGATATAAAGTTTGCTAGTTAGTAATTGCTGAGATATATGCACTTAAAACTCATGGAAAGTTCCTAAGAAGATGATATTAAACGTTATGTTAATCAATTATGTTTATTACGTTAATCAGCACAATAAATATACTACATCAAAATATGAAACCGACGAGACTAATTTTCTGTATACTCAAATTTAGCAAACCTCTAGCTCTATAGGTACTTCAAGTAAATCACTAAAGGTTGTCAAGAAGGAACACATCCATATATTTCATGATTTTTAGAGGCCAAGACAGACAAGACGAGACATAACTTTACGAGACATGTTATTTTCCTGTCGTTTTAACTCGAGTTCACCACTATTTGTATAGAACATGCTTGTAACATCATACAATAAAATGTATTAAAGTGAGAATCGAAATTTCAGTTCGTGTAATTGCTGAGATATGTACGGTTAAAAGTTATGAAAAGTTCCTAAGGGGATGGTATTAAAAGTAGATTTTTTTAAAAAAAAAATGTTGGGATTTAAAGGGTAGGTCGTTTCATGTTCCGAACTTTACTTCGAAGCGTTGCGATATTTACTCGCCAAGGCGACATTTTAACTCCGCCACGGTGAAAATCACCCTTTCCCTATTTATCCTTCTCTCTCCCTCTCTCTATTTCATACGACAAAAGTGTTGCATTCTGTTTGTTCTGACAACGGAAAACTTTAATTTCAACAATGGGTTATTAAAGTGGGGCACACAGGATATCGCCTTCAACTCCCGACTCTCCCTCCTTTTCTCCCTCTCCCGCGCCAAAGGGAAAATTTTCCCCTTTTGTTCCTGGGATCGTACCGGCTTTCTGCTCACTTGATGCACAGGGTGCATTCGCTTTTGAATATTAAGTGGGGAGTAAATGCATTGAAGCCCTTTTCATTCTGGCCCATTTGTGGTTTTAATGAGGCCATTTTTTTGTACTAATTCATTTAATCGACTGCGATGTTATTTGTAGATGGGTTAGGTTTAGTGACAATGCGTCGCAAATTTACAATGACGCGCTCCGTTAGAGGTGAAAATGGGCCCTAATGGCTCGATTATGATTTTAGTCTATTGTTACTCAATACTATAAATTTTTGTCCAAAGTGTTGGAACATAGTTTAAGTAGTGGTATTCTTTGACAGCTATATATGAAGTTAATGAAATAAGAACAAAATATTTTTTTACGCAGCTAATAGGTTGTAATTACAATTTGTTCTATTTAATCTTATGAATTCGTCTTGTTTGACCCATTTCTGAAGTTTTGGTACTTATAACATTAGTACTGGTCCAGCAGGAATTCGATACATGTGATATCATTATTTGTTATTATTAAAACAAGCAAATTAATAACCAAAAGACACAATTAAATCAGCATAGCTCACATTAGTCGAAGCGCTTTAGAGCGATGTGACGTTACTACAGGGCAGTAGCGCTTTTCCCCGTATATTTCGACGAATTGGCCCACTACGTCGATAGAGACCGAAGAAAAGTGGCTGTTCCTAATTGTTCATCTAATGATGGTATTTATCCGAGAAAAAGTGTCGATTTTATGTTTTGAATAATGTTCAATAATAAAATGTTTTAAACAATTTTGATCAATTAGTGTTGACGCTAGCCTCAACATTATTTAAGGGAATTTTAGGTGAAGAAATCATAATTTATTGTAAACGAATTTAGGTGACTTTTTATGTAATTTAATCATTGAAATTAACACCCGTTGTTCTACAAACGGAAAACAAGTCATGAGCGAGGATAGTTGTATAAAATATTATTGGATTGTTTTAACGTTCTTACACGAATCAATAACATTAGCGATCGTTTCACGTTACAAAGAGGAAAACAACTGCGACCGAACGTGAGCCGGTTAAGTTCAAATCCCAATACTCAGCTGACTAAACATAGCACGACGTCTAGGTAACGTGATAACGAGCAGGTCAGTCTGGTGCAAGGTAACAAAACAAATAATATCTCATTTAGGTAATGTAAAATAAGATGTATAAAAGCTCTGAAATTTGGGACAATAAATCAGTATACCTAGTATGCTCAAAACGACAGTGTGTTGTGGTCTTGCCCAACTTCGCCCCAACCTCCATGCTCTCACGTCAAGCCCTGAGAGTTCTACAAGATTTCAAGCTACGACAACTCCTAACTTGGAGATCTTCAACCCCAGGTCTACACGTTACGCCTTCAGATCAACCCTGGAGAAGTACGTGAAACTTTCTGAACTTCAACTCCAAGAACTTCAAGAGATTACGTCACGCCCTGATCTCCAACTACTACCACAGTCTCCAGGCTTACAACCTGGAGACAAGATTCATCTCCGCAGCCACCCACGAGCTACGAGAGAGATTACATACAGTCCACTCTCGACAGGGTCACTTCACACTTTCGTTAAAATTGGTGACTTAATCTACCTGATTATCGTGGAGGAATTCACATATTGCCCATGACTTAATTGCGTGATGTATTCGATATATACACAATATGCAAGCAGACTTGAATCACATCACAGCAAATAGAGAAAAAATTGTATATGCTCTGTTGGCTGTTGGCTCTCGCCAAGTAGCGACTCCAAGGTTAACGGATTTCAATAGCATTTAAGGCATGATTGGCGGGAGGAGAAAATCCCTTAAAAAATCCTTCAAATAACAAATTGCTGTGGGGTTTAACTTACATTTGTAACTTTCATGAGCTGAAACTGGAAATGTAAATTCCAGTCCGTCGACCCGATTTGAATTAACATCCCAGGTCTACCTAAGGAAAAAAATATTATTACTATCCTTTAAAAAACAGGATTCGCTTCGAAATCCACGAGAAAAAGGAAAACAGATAAGCTTACTCGGTCGTTTTCTCTGCACGCGGCTTTTCTTCGATTTTCTGCTCTTTGTTTAACAGCCGATCAAGCATCTCGCTGGTTATTTGTTTTTTGTCGTGTTCGGCGAGGCGCAAAATGATTTTTCTGGCTTTCTCCCTCTTGTTTACCGACAGTAACCACCTTACCGACTCCGGAACGGACCTGAAAAATATTAGGGATATTACTCGGGGGACGTGGGGGATTCGAGGCATAAATCTCCAGGAGGACGATAGCCGAGCCGCTATTCCCAATATGGTCTGTCCTGCAGCGTAAATACACGAGATAATCGCGTTCGCGAAGTTTCGCTCGCTGGATGCGACGATTTCCACGCCTGTAGGAAAAATTGTGTTTTCTCTATACTCTGGTGTTTTCGAAATAAGTTTATATTTGACCGAAGAATTACGCAAACATATGTACCTATAATTAAGTCTTAAAGGAAAGAAAATTTCGATACAATAGAAGATTGTACAGCTCTAAACTGTAACAGATATACTTGGAAGCTATTGTCGATAATAAGTGTCCCAACTCACACAAATATTGATATTTTAGAAATTCTTGAGTTGTTTCTTGAAAACCATTTCTTGTTTAATGAGAAATGCTACACTCAATCTGATAGACTTCCCACGAGTAACTGATTGGTTGCTTTTTTAACCAAAGGAAAACACCAAGTCTTAACCAACTGCTTTATTGAAGATGAGATGACGATGAAGATGATGAGATGCTCATCTTCAATAAAGCAGTTGGTTAAGACTTGGTGTTTTCCTTTGGTTAAATTACCATGGCCAACTTTGACAAGCTGGACAACCTTCGGTCGTTGGTTGCTTTTTCCTATTCACTGGTGCCAAAGTAAAGTATCGAGAATTTTTGGAAGAGGTAGCTTATAGTAAATTATTAAACGTGTGTAATATACTGTTTTATCTACTTTGCTTTATTCATTCGTTAAATTTTGACTGTTCAAGTTCTGGTATTACACTAGGGAATTTTGCTTGGGTTGGTCACACTGACGTCACTGACATGGACGTTTCGTATTTGAACTTGAAAATCTAGTAGCCCTAGGGCAAATTCAATAACTACGCCCTTACTTACGTGCGAGAAATGGAAGACAACTGTAGAACTGACCTGTACAGTGTATTTTCAGGAGAAATGCAAGACAAAATGTCTTCGACGCTCTGGACATCGTACTGTAGCATGCTGAGAGCATGTCTAAATGCTTATAAGAACGCAGATATATCGAAGTTTTCACGATTGCATGCTTTTCTCAAACGGCAGTCTCAAGGATATCAGCCTAAAAAATCAAAATTTTTGGATATTGCTGAAATAAGTTTTTAAGTCAAAGCGACGATCTTCATTATTTGGCAATTAAAGTAAGTTTGTTTTTTTTAAACCATATTTCGTTTGTTACATGCTTGTATTGTTTTCGTTCAAGTTATACTCATAATGGGATATACTTATTACTTACGGGCTTCATCTTATTAAGAAATATATCAGCCTTCGACCAATCGGTATAGCTTCAAAACGCTTTTTTCTCACATACCGAAACGGCCGATGCATCACCAGCCCTATAGGGATTAATAAGATTAGCCAAGTGCCACGCATAATTGCTACGTTTCTGAATCTTGCTAATCCGGATCAGTACACGGGCACTGCTTCCGTAGGTCCAGTGCATCAAACTTGGCCAATAATGGAGCGGATTTAATTACTATAAAAAACCATGGGGCCTGGAAGTCTTGAACAATAGCAGAGGGGTACATTGACACTTCGTTAAAAAGGAAAAGAGATGTGGCGGATATGCTGAGATCATCGACAGCCACTTCTACTTCCGTCAATGCACAACACAATGTACGAGCCAGAACCCCCTAAAATTGAAGCTATATACAATATCAATTCAATCACAAATGAGACCAGTTTCGTAGGAAATATTCAGGGAAATACTAACTTTAATCACCCAAAATGTCTCTAGCATTAGCATAAATGCCCAAGCCATAGTAATGTCGTAGTTAAAGTTTTCACTAATTGTACATCAGCTACTGATTAGTTGTTCGTCTTTTGGGTAATACCGTCTTTTGTAACTTGTAATGCATTTTGTACTAGAATAATTAAAAATAATCCATTTTTCATGTAAATTTGAAAGGTTATGTTCACTAATAATTTAAGCTTGACGGCTGCACACGTCTCTGTGAGAGTTTGACGTACCAACTTAACAAAACCAAAAAGTTACCAAAAGTAGTGTAATAATATGAATATGAATATTATTACACTACTTTTGATGCAATAATGAGATCATTAGTAACGCAAAGTAGATAAATATTATTTATAAGTCATTGAATATAGCTACGTTCCGCAACTGAAGTTACCCAAATAGGATATTCTCCATACTACTTGAATGATGAAGGTAACTAAATAGTTTATGATAATCCAGCAATTATTCTTCAAATATTACTAAAAATTTCGTTATCTGTTCCATCGTTTTTATTCGACTGATTGAATTAAAAATAGTTCATGCGATTATACTCATGTTTCGTTTCAAAATATATTCGACGAATATTTGACCTGAGCGGCCGTGCGCTAAAGATAAATAAACAACTGTGACATGCAAATTAAACAATAAGTGTTAGTTATTAGTGATAAATAAATTAGTCAAGTATTTAAATAAGTGGAGTGTAGTTATTTGAATCCGGAACAACGTTACAGTATGAATAATTTCAAGGTTAAAATATCAACATGTTTGAATATAAAATAACAAATGATGTAATAAAATATTAGATTAAATACAAAATGTGTCTATATATTGTGATGTATACACGAATAGATATCTCTTACATTACGCAATACTTATGTAATTAACAGACTCACATAGCTCCTTATCTATTTGTGAACTCTTTTTGATCATAATCACTCTAGCAAGACCTATGTTGCTAGTCCAGCAAATTTGAAGTTAATAATTTATAAGTTATATGTTTAGTTTTCTATTCGTATTTGCCTTTATATTGTTACGTTTTTTCTTGATTAGTTCAAACTGAATTTATCTATTCAAATATTTTAAGAAACAACTTTAACAAATAGGCTATTGACTTTGACGAAAATAACAGGGATAAAAGGAACTAACGCGTGCAAGATATTTTATTTTTTCATATGGTCAGTTGACCTCAAAAGAAATAAAATCCAAAAGTGCTACTAGATTTAACAATGCGTTTTTTAGAACGGGTAAGTTTGTCCACTTTTCGCATTTTCGGCTATAGCGCAAAAACTATGCGTTTTTCTAAGATATGTGCCGTAAGATTTCTTGTAGAGAATTAAATATCCTATGAAAATGGTATTTTTTAAATAAAAAAAAAATTTTTAATGAAATAAATTCAAAAAACACTTAAAAAAATGGAAAAATTTCAAAAAAAAAATTGTGTGGAATTTTTGACTATAACTTATTTCTGGGTGGATTTAGGTGTAGGCATTGCCTCATAGAAAAAAAGCTTATGAATTTCTCTTTAAAACCGTGGCTCGTAAGACATCATATGTTGAATATTCACTAAGATATAAACGTTTAAATTCAGCCATTTTTTCTCTATTTTTTACTTTTTCGTTAAATTGCGTATTGATTCATATTTTTACCTGAAAAAAATAATTGTTATGCAATATATAACTTATGTACGAATAATTTAATATAAAAAATTGTAACGAAGCCGATTTTCGAGAGTCGAGGGTAGACCACCCACCATACAATAAATCGCGAAATCAAACCTATCTCGGATAGATGGCGGCCGATAAGGCACTGTTCAATCTACCATCGCTTAAACATCCAGACTAAATTTAGTTAAGCCAACCGCCCCCTCCAGCTGTCCTGTACCTGAGTTAATCCAAGGTGAGAACCAATACTTGTCTGTGGCAAGCCGTACGTTATCCGTATTTTTCCGTTACGTCTGATATCCGTTCTCCGTTCTACCGATATGTAATTGTGTACGTTACCGACCGTAGATCTAGACCGACCGAACTATCCGTTATCTGTTACGTAATTGTCCCTAAACTGTGCTTGTCACCGCCGTTAATTTTAAGACCACCGAATTCTTTGTTATATGTAACTGTGAACGTACCGCCGATATCCGTCAAATGTGATCGTCACCGCCGTTAATTTTAAGGCACCGAATTATTTGTTGTATGTATCTGTGATCGTTCCGCCGTTATATGTTATGTAATTGTCCGTTACCGACCGATATATGTGAGTGATCTGTAGCACCGTGAAAATGTCCGTCTCTCCGAACCGATTTGAATTAATTTCTCCCTCGTAGTGTTAGGGAAAAATTAATTCACCACAATCTACCGCTCGCTCTCTCGCTCCCGCTCTCACTCTCTCCTAATGTAAAAACCGCACTATCGAATATTAGCCACTGCACGTTTTCCTATCGTCTCCGTATCTAGCCATTTCTCTTTTATTGTAAAATTGTTTGAATAATTTTCCGTTTTTCGTATTTTCCGCATTAAGTGGGTTTTTCATTTTTCAGATCTCAACCGTTTGCAAAGTATTGTACTTTCCGCAAACGTCTTCTATGGGAGTTAGTGGGAGTTATTCAACTTTACGAAGAACGGTCAGAATGCAGAGTTTCTGATATTTTTTAAACCTGGAGAAGTGTAAAAACAGGAAATTTGATATACGTTTTCAAAGAATTTCCTACACAATATTTCTCGAGAGTTGTAACCCTCGATGGTTCTCTAATGGTCTGTTTTTACAGTATGTATTAACATTCGGTAAAATAGAAATTCAGTTTTATGGTGACACTTGCCAAACTTTGATGAGTCACATCAATGATGTTTAATTGTAGTTAAAATCTTTATCAAGTTTTTAAAAAAAATACAATTACACAATAAGCTTAAACACAATTGCAAACACCGTCTATTTCATAAATTTCAAACGTTAATATGCAATACCAGTAAGGATTGCAACATTTAAACACTTTTAATGCAACAAATAATAACAATATAATTACACAGGAAACTCTCTGAAAACGTAAAAAATTCCTCAAACTTCATTTTTCTATTTGTCTCCAAATTTAGCAAACAATTTTAAGCTGCCTCTAAATCCCATGAAGTATATCATTGGTTGTTTATTTTTTCAACAAATCATTATGACTGTAAAATTGTTAAATTGTTGTGAAACGTACTGATCATTCTTCCTGACGTAAGAAATTGAGTTCTGTGTTAGTTAGCCAACATTGTTTCCGTCTCGGAATTCAACACTGCACTTGGGAACGAAATGAGCTCGAGACCCGGATATTCTCATTTTACGATACTGCTCGTGTTCCCTACGAAACTTCGGCGCCAGATTTTCTATCCTTCTTTTGATTTCCTCGCTGCATCGACGGTGGATGGTTCTGCACGTCTTTCCCCATCTTCTCTACACTTACACTCAGATTTCATAAATATTAATTAAATACAAATTCCGCTGATTCTGAACTTCCAACTTACAATACGGCTGCACAACAACTTTTTGTTTATTCCACTTTAACGTCACACTTATAATCAAGTTTAATATTGAAATTTACCACTGTTGTACTTAAGGTTGAAGTATGAAGTTGACTGCAAATGTGAGTGGTGCTTTCAATATATTTTCGTCAGAGAGGTATTTAAAAAAATATTCCAATAATTTCACATTACTTTTCGTAATACTTGGTATTAGTACTAATAGTCTAGTACTAGAAATAACAGTTCTTCGTATGCAGAACAGCGAATTCAATATTGTTAGTACTGCTAAACTACTACAATTGAGTAAAATGTAAAAAAGTAGCTGCAACATGGCATGACAAGTTGCTAGTATGAAATGATTGATAGACCCTAAATAGAAGCTTAAATATAAAATGTCGTCAATTAAAACAACTATGTGTCGTTGGTGGTATCCTAACAAACATAGTTATTAGTAATATTGATTTTCGATTTTGTATCTGTTCTCCATAACCTAATTTCTTTCATTGAATATTTTCCAGAATTAAATACGCTACATTAAATTATAAAATCGATAAGATTAACTTCAGTAAATATTGCCACACCTGTTTACTTACTTCAGGAACATGAGTGAGTATTTTCAGGAAAGAATAAGTTTATCTATTTCGAGATTTTTCGAGACTGAGACGAGACCAGACTTAGATCTAGACGAGAGGTTGAAACCAAATCGTGATTTCTAGGTTTTGGTGTATACCTGTTTCCAACTTTCGCCAAAACATCGGAAAATTGATTTTCTGTTTATAAAGTTTTTCACCACAATTTCACTTTTAATGTTATTTAGGTTTAATTCTAGTTAATGCTCTGCTTAAAATCAATCCAAGACTAAAACCTTATCTAAATATTTTGGATTTTATTTCTCACGCTCACATTACATATCTTCACATTCAAACATAGGTGTGATTGATAGAAATAACTTTGGATTTAAGCTCGCAATTAAAGCTCTCAGAATTGCTGATAAAACCTGAACAAACAAAGTAACTGTGTGTACTTACCTGTATAAACCCAACGCAATTTAAACAAAGCAACTCGCTGGTAACGTCGAGAGTTCCGATGATCATTAATTTCCATGAATTTTTCTCTCAGGTGAGATTATACTAGAAACACGTTTGATAAGATAATTTTAAATTTCTTACTGTTTGACGAAATATGCAACCACAAATTATATTATGGACGCGTTTAATCGATGTTATTTCGCATTTGATTAAAATTAATTAAAATAAGTTAAATTATTACAATGAAAATTGATTAAAATAAATTGTGGTAGGGCTTGTAATCAGTTTGAATTAAGTAGTCTGTAGTAGCTCCAATCACCCAACAGTCTGCTTTAATTAACAGTATGTATTATAATTGAATTCGGTGGTAATTGGCAAAATCCTTTAAAAGCTGCCGTTACTGATGAACATTTGATATCGTTTAATAACATTAAGTATTAATCTAACACACACTAGTCAATAATTTAGCTCATAACTCGCAAGGTTCAAGAACTAGTAACAAATAAGTAAAGTGAGGTAGTCACTTTCACATACTTCTAATTAAACATGGATTTTCCATTAGTAATTAGAAAAGTGATAATTAATGTGCACCAAACTTCTTAAAGCCCTGAAATTGAAATGAAGACAATTCTGATTGGAAACCACATTTGACAGAATTGACTGATGCGCTGATTTGAAGAACCAAATTTAAGGAAAAGTACGTCAAGCAATTAAATTATTTTGCATATCAAATCGGTGATAAGTCCAGATTGGTGGTCTACGAGATTGGAAATCCTAATATACTCGAAAGAGAAAGCCTATCATACATGGTTAACGACACAGGATTGTGAAGACAGAAAACTATACAACAGAATAAATAGAAAGGTGAAAAAGGAAGTTTCAAAGAGGGAAAATAAAATGTGGGGTAAGAAGTGTTAAGGTATTTACGAGGAACTAGACTACGAGGTATGGAAAACCTTAAGGAAAATATAATACAAATATATAATAGAAATAACGCAGTGTGTAAAATATTATTAAAATGTGTTTACAAGGTCAGCATTTATAAATCAACCAGAGGAACAAAAGGTGAAACCGATACAAGTGGGAGAAGTTAAAAAAAGGCAAAAAACGTACAAAAAAATTAGAGAGCAGCAGGGCCTGGCGGTATTCCTCTAGAATTGGTTATATAGGGGACAGAAAAATTACTAGAACTATAACAAAAATATTTAAAAAATGCCTTATAGACGAACACAACATTTCCAAAGATTAAAGAATGGCTTATATGAGTTCTGTTCACAAAAAGGTTGCAAAGAGATATTATCACACGCCTGAGGGCCTAGGGCCCAAAGGGAGTGCTCTGGTTGGGGGTGTAGCTAGGTAGAGACTAAAAAGAAGACATGGCAACACGGACAATATTTATTCAAACATAAAATATTATAGGGGAGAGAACACTGACAAAGGGCAAAAAATAATGATTAGAGGGTGAAAATAGACTATAAAAGTGGAAGAAGTTTGCTTACTGTGATGTAAAGAAGGGCAGTAGGCGCCAGGCTCCTCCAATCAGCGACATGTCGAAGGGCGGACACTCAGACGGGCAGCGTGACGGGGTGCTCGAAGACTGATCTCTCGATCGATCCGTATAAATACTTACTGTTTGTTGACAAACGTGCCCGCTGCCTGTCCGCGAGTCACGTATCGTCCTTCGGTTTTAGGTCACCTCCGTGCTGATTTAGCTTGGGTTGGGTTGGGTTTAGCCCAGTTGCGATAATAGGGGCCGTATCGCGACAATATGCAGCAATTATAGATTCATCAGAGTGATTAGTTCTATAGGTAGACTGTATGGCGGAGTTTTGAAGGACAAAGTAGAAAGTTAATTTCGGAAAATTATCCAGTTTGAATATTACGTTTGTACTGCAACGAGAATAGCAAGAAACCTGACAACCCACTTAATGTTCACAGACTTAGAAAAAGCCTTCGCCTACGTTCCAATAAATAAATTTTTCGAGGTATTACATCACTATGAAATAAACGAGACGGATATAAAAGCGTTACAAAATATATACTACAACAACTCATCTGGCGTAGTAAGAATGGGAAATCAGATGTCGTCACCGTTTATGATATCAAAGGGAATAAAGAAAGGCTGCTGTATCTCACCCACCTCTTTTGTCACTTCTATCATTTAATGTATTTGCCGAGAGAATATTTAGAGAAGCTCTGGACAACACAACAGATGGGGTAATTATTAATGGTGAAATGCTAAATAATCTACGTTACGCAGATAACGCAGAGGTTCATGAATCGAGTGGCGTCCAAGTGTGAAGAATGTGGAATGAAAATCAACATTAATAAATCTAAAACTAGGGTGGTCAGCAAGAATCCACATGCTAAGGTCACAATAACGATCAATGGGAACACATTGGAAAGAGTTTACAAAATAACTTATCTGGGTTGCACCCTCAATAATGCTTGAGATCACTCTATCGGAACAAAATCTCGAGTTAAAAAAGCAAGAACAATTTTTAATAAAACATTGGGTTGCACAATATATTATGCAACCCAAAACTAAACCTAAAGGCTAGAGTTCGCGCTTTGAGATGCTATGTTTTCTCCTCATTACTTTATGGACTAGAAACCTGAGCGACAACATAGAGGAGAGTGGAGGCCTTTAAAATGTGGTGCTACGGTAGGATGTTGAGGATTCCCTGGACAAGTCACACAACCAACACCGATGTCCCTAACCAACTATCATTTGTCCAACCTAAACCGGATGGAGAAAGATCCGGAAGTAATACACACATGAAAAGAAGAAAAGCAGGCATTGATCGCCAACGTATTGAGAACACACACCAAGAAGAAGATCTCACCCACCATTTTGAAAATTTATGGAATATTTATTCGGATATGGGAAAACAAACGAAAGAAACATGCCTGTAAACGTTGCTGTTTGCAGGCGACCAGGTACTTATAGCAAACAACGAAGACGACATAGAATATAATACTTAAAGTGAGGACTTAGAATTAACACAAACAATACAGAGCATCTAGTAGTAGGAGGAATTCCATATAACTAGGAAATAATCTAATCAACGGCTGTAGAGGATATAAGTACATATATTAGCGATGTCGGAAAAACAGAAAAAGATATTGATTGAGTTGTAGAGCGATTTTGATTGCTGGTAATTTTTGTATGGTTGAAGTCTATCCAGGATTAGTTTAAGAGGCCGCCAGAAATGTTATCACCACATTAATATTAGCAACCGAGATGGGGAAAGTCAGTTGCGCTAACCAGGTGTACATTCCAGTATAAACTAGAAGTATTACGAAATTTCATTGCTTAAACTTAAAGTTAGAAGCTTCAGTTTGGATATCATACTTCTTGAACCGGAAAATAAATTTTCACTTTTACTATTAACAGTAGCATACCTCCCCTTGGTTTCTGTTAAATTAAGATAAATTGATTAAAGGATCAATTCTTTCTAATTGCAAATTAGGTTAAGTTTAATAATTACTCCCTTTTCTATAAATATTTTTTTTTATCTGTTTTGTTTTAAATCAGCTTGACTCCTACTTTTATATTAATTATTGGGTGGGGGTATCAGCCTGAAAGTTTAGAGGATGGTATATATCTTTTGTTTTATACTTCAGTATTTCCTTAATTTCACCAATCAAAAAAATTAATAATAATTCATTAATTGATTTACCTTCTCCATCCAATATCTCTTTTTTGAAATTTTGGTTCCTTCTAGGACTGTGCCTAATAATTGAAATTAATACAGGAATATTTTCAGCAATACACTACTGCTCAAATATTAAATTAGCATTTAGCAGAGTATCCCATATCGGGATGATCCGAATATAACGGGATATTACCCGAATGATCGCACTCTCGTGGTGCGACACTCCACCTCGTCAGTGGAGTGAATATATCGATCAACAGTCTCGTGGAGGTAACGTATCTCGAATTCACCCTGCAGCGAGTATTAAACGTACCTAAATTCCCGAATAAATCCCCTTTCTCCTGTCGAATTTCGCGCCCGGTCTCCTGCAGGAGACCCCCGCGCCCGGACGTCTTATTCGCGGCGACTGCCGTCTCGTCCGGACACGTATTGTTTACCAAAGCATAACGCAAACAGCTGCTGGGAGATTTTTCCTCGAAGGGAACAAATTGGACGAGCCACTTGGGAGCGAACGTCGTCGTCCCGGACGGCTTTTCGCGTTCTGGGATCGGGCACCTGGAACAGCAGGACGCGGCGAGGGATCACGTTCCCGTGCAATCAACGGCACCTCTTAGGGATGAGAGTGAACCGCTGTGTACGTTCCTATTGCGACGTACGTCGGGTGTGCATCGGACGGGGGGTTTGTAATGTAAGTGATGCGCTTTTCGGCGGGAGAGAATGGCACGAAAGTGTTATTGTTCGTATGGAGATTGTTTTATTAAATCATCCTCTTGTTTAGATAGGTGAAATGATCCTGAAATGTATATTATGGCGTGAAAACCATCACATATTGTCGCGAAGCGACCTCAAATAACGGAACCAGGCCGAGCCTGATTAGCGATTTACTAAATCAACATGGCCCGACCCCGCAAAACACTCGTCTAGCGAGGCAGGAACAATTTATCAGTCATCATCAGTATCCAGTGATCTTGCATCCCGTGACGCTGCCCATCTGTTTTCGTGCCCGCCTGCCGCTCTGTTGTTAGGAGAGATGTTCCCGTTGAGGCGGGCTCCGCAACAGCTATTCCTCCAGGCCCCCTGGGAACTACTTTTATGTTCTTCAACCGTTTGATCATGTATGCATTGTTTTCTCACCTTCTAACACGGGTATACTCTTTCTCTCTCCTGCATTTGGTATTCAATAAATGCTATTGAATTTGTTTATGGTCTCTCCGTATCTACCGAGCTACCACCCCCAACCAGTAGGTAGTAGGGCAGTAGGTTGGGCCCTAGGACACAACCAACTGGTCCCTAGGCCATTAGGCCGTGACAATATACAGTGCATATTTTAAAGACCGTACCCGATTCAATTCAGTGTTCTGTGAAATTATGTTGCAATCCTGAATAATCTGTTAAGGTCTAAAATCACCATACTTTAATAAGAATATCCAACCGACCAGCGGCGTCGCTGAAAAATTAATTGAAAACTAAATTTTAATACTTTAAAATGATAAATTTCGTTACACATCTTAAAATGACTCATAAGGAAGAAATAACGATCAACTCAAAGCCAGGTTGAGAAATAATAACAATATGTTCAAGCTCTCAATAATCATATTTACGCGCAGGTCAATCGTAAGTAGAAAACACTATTAATACGTCACTGGTATGGAATTGACAAAACGCTAAAACTCTCAATTTTGAAAACACGTTGCCAACCAAAATTTAGTTGCAACCACGCATACCAACAAAATTCGGGTACAGGAATTAAAAAACGCACTTTATTAGTCCTAACATGTAAAAGACTGACTATTCATCAATTACTTACTACTTTTTTGTTCAATTCTTTCTGCTTTTCAAATTTTAATTTATATTTCGCACTGAGAAACAACACAATGAAACATATAAATTGTAACACTTTGTTAAGAGCTGTGTGAGCTAAGCGACTGAAATTCCTTCCTAAAAAGAGAATATTATCTGAACACAACTGAAGAGGGTGGTTCGTCCCGGACGAGAAGATAACATTCATAAGAGTTTGTGTTGTGTGATTGGTTTAGCCGTTCTCCTGTGCGAAAAGACAATAGTATTGGGTAGAGCAATTGGAAGAAGTCGGTAATTGGCGAGTTTATCACTGAGCCATTCATTCTTCTACTGTTGATTAACTAACTAATTCTTTAATTAATTAAACATCGATATTTAGAACTTAGTAATAATCGTAGTTGCCTCTGTTTGGTATTCCAAACATTAGTTAGTCACTGTGAGTACGGTGCCGCCTTTTATCTCAAGGCAGAGAACTTCGCACGCCACTCTCTTTAGTACTCATTGCACTTATTGGGGTAACTGCCACTATAGTATGTAGACGGATAGCTTGCGCACCATCCCCTGGCATCATTACACGATTAGTACTAGTTTATTGTATTTTTTTCTCACAAAATTCTTTGACTTATTAAATTACGTTCTTTAGTTTTATATCTAATTTTATTGTTATTATTATTATTGTCATTATTACAATTTATAAAAATAGTTTTAACTTCTGACTCTCCTCATTCGCCTTTTCAAATACAGTAGTACTATACATGTTGTTGACTCTACGATCAACATAAAAGAGAGCTAAGTAGGGTTGTAGGGATTTAATAAGGAATTTAGGAAACATATTCTTCACTTAGGGATTAATAACCACTAAGTAGGGAACTAGAACAATTTGTTAGTAAGACATCTTAGGTGGAAATTCTACTTGCAAATTAAGTAATCCAAAATTAATTAGAACAACTAAGTCGGTGAAATAATTTAGTGTGCGTGCTGATAAAGTAATCAATTATTAAGTAAGTAAACACTATTAAACAGGGAATTAAAACAACTGAGTGGCTTAGGTGGACGAAAAAGAGCGGATCAAAGTGATAATTTCAAAATCTTACAACAATAATTTATCGCGTAAGCATAACACCAGTCCTCGTAATATGATAATAAACGCGCTCGGTAAGGTCAACCACACAGCTAGGTCAGGAGAAATAAAATCTAGAACGCCAAAAGATAACAAAATTTAATTTGCCATTTAACCAATGTAATTTGAAGATGTATAAAAGGTTGTGAATTTTTGGTAATAAACCAGTATACCATGTATGCTCAAAAACGACATGTGTTGTTGGTCTTGATTTACGTCACCCCAACCTACTAGCTCTCACGTTACGCCCTGAGAGTTCTACGAGATCCTCAAGATACTACAACTTCTAAACTCCAAGATATTCCACCCCGGACCTGCACGTTACGCCCTCAGGCCCACACCGGAGATCACGACACGCCCTCTCTCCAAACTACAAGAACTTCAAAACCCCGGATCTGCACGATACGCCCTCAGATCCAACCCCGGAGAAGTACGTCACGCCCTCTCCACACAACTAGAACTTCAACTCCAAGAACTTCAAGAGATCGCGTCACGCCCTAATCTCCAAATTACGAGACCGTCTTAAGCCTTACAACCTGGAGACAAGATTCATCTCTGCAGCCACCCACGAGCTACGAGAGATGTATACAGTCCATTCTCTACAGAGGCCACTTCACACTTCGTTCACATGTATAATAACATGATGTTTTTAAAGATATCATCTTTAATTTCAGAGAAAAAAGAAATATTTTCAAATATGTGGTTTTTTGGTTATACACACGTTACGCCAAGATGGTGGAAGCTACTACTACGGCCCAAACCCCTTATCTTAAGTACTCCAAAATACATAGACTAGGTTAACTCCTGGCGGCCCATATAGTCCTTGTCAAATGTGAAATAATAAAAAAAAAAATAAACCAAAAAATGTATTGCATTTGAAATACTTCGAGATTGATATCAAAATGTAGGGAAAAACACGACGATTTCAGTAAAAATATTTTCATGTAAATCATAATTAAATATTTGTAGATTATTACAGTAAACTAATTCTTTAAAAGTTTCGTACAACGAGGTAATCCAATTGGTGGTCGGTCGGTCCGTTCTTATCGTTTAATCCCTGTACCTCTCTAATCGTCTTGGTGCTATTCAACCACCCCCCATTTTATTATTCCGGATTTTTGAATATACTGGCGAAAACGCCGAAGATCCTTAAAAACACGGATTTATAGACAAATTACACTTTTTTCGCATATTTTGCATATTTTATTTTTATTTTTACCTTCGATACGTTCGTAGTTCACCAATCGCAGCATACTCACTACTAACACTAATTAAATCGTCTCTAAATCATGACAAAATCCGGTAATGATACACTTGATATTCCCTTTACGACTACAAAACACAGCATTAACGGTTCGCTTTTTTTCTGTTCACGTTTCATGGCAGCTGAAATCACAGTGACGTTTGAACAGACTGATAAATGTTACGTTGATGGCATAAATAAATAAGATTTTCACGCTGCCGCTATCGTAAATAATTCTTATCGGCATAGATACGTAGGATGAAAATGGCACATAACATTCGTGTATTATTTTTCCTTGACGACGGAATGGAAATACTGCCATTTACATTCCTAGGAAAATCAAAAGAGTAAATCCAGTTGATTTATTATCTTGCCGAGGATGTTATCAGTCTTTTGTTTAAATTTGTCGCATCGGGTAACCCTAGTTACGCATATGTCAGACTGACATATGTCAGTCAACTTATGTCATAGTGACGTACGTTCAAACTAAAGCAAATATTTAATTTTTTGTGGAATTATGAGGAAATTTTCAACGGCAGCGTGAAAAATGTATTAAGTAACACGGAATGTATCGACTGTTAACATCCTCGGCAAGTGACAAGCCGAGGCGATTGCCTCGAATGTAAATAAGTCTTTACATTCCTTGTGACATAACTATTATTTACCCAATAAATTCGAGGTGTTAGGGTTTAGGTTAACGAATTTTCTACTTCAAATCGCTTTATTCCTCCATTTTGATTAACCGAATATTAACGGCTCTAAATCATTACTTCAAAACATCCAACACAGACTTTTTTGTTGTAATCGGACATTACATCATTTCAACTTCCACCTCCATAAATATTAATCCTGGGCCATTCGTCAACAGCGCGCTCACAGTAGTTCATAGTTAATTCGGAATCCCGGCCCATTATTCGATTAATTAAATTATCATACCCATATAAATATTACACGGGTACAGGGGTAAAGTTTTGGTGAAACAACGACCACTTTTCCGTTTATGCAGGTCGAAATTAATTTCAAATATAAACTGTCAAGCGAAAATCGCCGTTTAAATCAAAATATGAATAATTCACTTACCTGTATTTGACGTCCCTCGCAGTAAATATAAATCTCACGGGGAGAACAGAGAAAATCAAAGCGAGATGGAGAAGTGAAACCACAGGGTAGGCAGGCTCCATCTATCAGTCTGTGGAAGAAACTCACCGAATTCGTAGTGATTTCCTGACATCTACCTCTGCAACGGAGAGTTAAATTTTAAAAAAGGGACATTGGCGGGATTCCAGATTTTGTCAGATGCAATGGTACGATTGCTGTTTTCTTTAATAGTTGACGAGAGTTTATTGATCTTCCTGTAACTTACGCAAGGATAGAAAAGAGTACTCTACTCGACATATTTCTGTGTGTAATTTACACAACAGTCATAAAAACCTTATAAACATATGCCATATGTTTTCGCCATACATTTTAATAAGTCGATTAAACAGTTATAACGAGTATATGTAACCGTTTAATAGAATAATTTAACTGTATATCAAGTTGAATTAACAGCTCCGATATGTTAATATAACCTTTGTTATAGGTCTATGTCAAATGCTACAGGTCGAAACCTATAATTTTTATTTTATTTCTTTCACAGAAAAATAACATATTTGGAGTAATCATTTAGTTACAAGTAACATAGCGACACTTAACTGGTACATACAATTTATACTCCAAACTGATATTATTCCTGCATTTCTGATGATTCCCAAACTTCCGGGGTTCGCCTAAGTAAACCCTTAATCATATAACAATTTCAGCCGGATCTCAGACGTATTAATCTAGGCATTGGCAGTAGATAAATAACCTAATTACAGACGTCGACAAGTCAGTAAACCTTTTATTTCTGTTTCATTTAAAAAAAATAGCCCTGAAATATGTACGTCTTTACTTGCACTTCCACTAAATTGTGTTGTCATAATTTTTACTTTCATTGTGAACGAAGTGTGAAGTAGCCTCTGTTGAGAGTGGACTGTATAGATCTCTCTCGTAGCTCGTGGGTAGCTGTGGAGATAAATCTTGTCTCCAGATTGTAAGGCTGGATACTGTAGTAGTAGTTGGAGATCACGGCTTATCGTAAATCTCCAGAGTGGACCTGAAAGCGTCTCTTGCAGGTCCTGAGTTGAAGTTCTCGAAGTTATGGAGAGAGGGCGTGACGCACTTCTCCGGGTTGGATCTGAGGGCGTAACGTGCAGATCCGGGGTTGAAGATCTGGAAGTTAGAAGTTTGTCGTATCTTGAAGATCTCGTAGAACTCTCAGGGCGTAACGTGAGAGTTTGTAGGTTGGGTTGAAGAATCAAGACCACAACACACTGTCGTTTTGAGCATACTCAGTATACTGGTTTATTACCAAAATTTCACAAGGTTTTATACATCTTCAAATTACATTGGTTAGATGGTAAATTAGGTTTTGTTATCTTTTGGCGTCCTAGATTTTATATCTCCTGACCTAGCTGTGTGCTTGACCTTACCGAGCGCGTTTATTATCATATTACGAGGACTGGTGTTATGCTTACGCGATTAATTATTGTTGTAAGATTTTGAAATTATCACTTTGATCCGCGCTTTTTCGTCCACCTAAGCGACTCAGTTGTTTTAATTCCTTATTTAATAGTTATTAATTACTTAATAATTGATTACTTTAGCAGCACACACACTAAATTATTTCACTGACTTAGCTGTTCTCATTAATTTTTGATTACTTAATTTGCAAGTGGAATTTTCACCTAAGATGTTTTTAATAACAAGTTGCTCTAGTTCCCTATTTAATGGTTATTAATCCCTAATTGAAGAATTTGTTTCCTAAATCCGTATTAAATCCCTACAACCCTACTTAGCTCTCTTTTATGTTGATCATAGAGTCAACACATTGTCTCTGTTGTCGATATCAGAGTTTTTTTGCAAATGTTAGTACGTCATTAACGTGTAAGGTTACTATTCTACAAGGTTCCTATTAATATTTCCTTTGTCTGACGTTTTTTGTATTTTAAAAGTTTCTAAACTCAATATTAAAACAGTACTTGGATCAACTCTTATCTTCTCATTTATTCTTCCTTACTATGAATCTATCTTTACTTCTGGTTTGTCATTTGTAGTTTGTACGTATGTTAATAGTTCCCTAGTGATTATTATCTGTATCTGTAATAATAAATATAATTTAGTATGTACTGGGTATGTATGTAATGTTTTATGTGAATCAAATATACATTTCTTACCTTTTCTTGGTTTTGTTATTTAGGTCTAAAAAGCTGCTAAAATGCTCTAAAGTCTACTTCCGACCCTGATTTATCTATATCTATCAAACTAATACATAAATAAGCCTAAAAAAATTCATTGTATACTTGGTACATATAGGTAACAGTATTAAAATAATATTACTTACTTATTACCTTTCAAAATAATCTAAACACCCATTTGTTACATAGAACGACGATTTTTTTATCGCAGCTACTCGGCTTTCTCATAAAACACCTAATTAAAATCTCATATTTCATTAAAATACCTCAAAAACAATCGAATTTTAACAAAACCTTTGAATTTCCTGTGTTAATGCGCCAAAAATTTTGCCTCTTAATGGCGGATGGACGAGCTTGTCGCCACTGTTGGTAGTAGCGCCACTGTATTGTAAATTAGAGGCAACCAGCGATACTCATATAAGAACCAATCAGATTCCTCATAGAGCCTCCTACATTCGACAACCTCGAATGAGGTTTGACTTGCGATTCAGAGATTTCACTGTATTCAACTGTAAGTTTTCCAGTTATAGATCAACTAACTCACTTAACTAATAACTACACTGAACAGTTTTAAAAATATTTTTTGAAAATTACTGAACAATTTTTTATTATAATTATATTATACTTTTATTCAATTTGTTAATATAAATTTGTTAAATAAGTAAAACAATTTAGGTACGGTAATTTAGGTAATTTAGGTAAACAAACGTACCTATTTGTAGGTATGTAATGGGTTAACCTAATTGCTCCTAATTATTTTATATGAGATTTGAGTCAATACAGGGTGTTAGGGGTTTGACTGCCTTTTTTTAATGGGTGATAGTATTTATCAAAACAAACAAAAAACCTTATATAACAGGTGTCCTAAAACCAAACGTTTTCGAGAAAAAAAATTAGCAAACTTTTAATATTAAGGTGTGAAAATTCAGTTTTATTAAAAAATGTCACATAATTTTGTACTTGAAATGACTATAAGATGTATTCTTTTAATGTATTTATGTTTAATTTGTAACAAAACAATCTTTTCTTTAAAGAATTTTTTTTTCAATCAATAGAACTCGATAAAATGGCTACGATGTGGTGTGGTAACACCGCGAAGGTATCGCACGCGTCGCGAAATGAGAGCCAGACAGTGACACTAGTGACAGTGACAGTGTGCATCTTCGAATTCGAAAGATACGTGTGATCGTTACGGTTTCTTTTCGGTGCGTGTAAATTTTTCGGTTCTTAAAATGTTCAGTATACGTGAATATCACGATATGCTTTTAATTTACGGGGAGGCGCGTTGTAGTTCTACAAGTGCACGTCGTATCTGTCACGAACGATTTCCTCAACGGCGACTGCCTAACAGTAGAACATTTGTTGAAGTGAGAGAACAACGGTGAACATTTTGAACACATGCTGTAATAACCACGTAAATATTGAAAATTACAACATATCAATAACAGCATGATACTTTTCTAATGCTGTTAGTGGCCCTGAATTACTGATCGCTGATTTACCATTTATACATGCAAGTGTAATAATTACATAATTGAATCAATTGGAATCACTTACAATTATTTCGTTTACTATTACGTACAGCGTAAAGACGGCATTTAGGAAGAGTTCCCAAAAACGTTTACCCGCACGATCAGCTGTGTACACGTCATGTTTACCGAGAGCCAACACCAAAAACGTCATGTTTACGTTTCCTTTCTTGTCGGTGTTGCCAAGTTGTGGTGAAATACCTTGACAAAATAACTCGACTTTTCTCGAAAACGGTTGGTTTTAGGACCTCCGTTATATAAGGTTTTTTTGTTTGTTTTGTTGAATACTATCACCTATTAAAAAAAAGGCAGTCAAACCCCTAACACCCTGTAGTTTTGACTTTCTTGGTTATTTCTTTTATTACAATTGAACTCGACACTAAAATCCAAATATTAACTATTAAATAATAATTATTATAATTAAATCCCAATATAACGTTACGTTTTCTGAAATGCTATAATGTACAATAGCTCTATTGGTGTATCACACTATAGAGCATGATGTATCTAATCTTTAAAGTTTCATTGCTTTAATACTTAAAATTAAGCGGTCGACGTTAATTGTTATTATTTTTAATATTTATTACTATTAAGTATACGGGGAATCAACATGCAGAAGGTTTTGGTGATGAATTTTGATTAAAGTGTCATTGTGGATTTGTTCGATGCTTTAAGGATGACTATGGGGCGGATCAACAAATAACAAATATTCTAGGATCATATATTTTGTCAACAATAAAATGTTTTTGTTTCAGTTTAGCGATAATTTACAAATTTAAGTTATAATTTTTTACAAGTATATACATCTTTCGTGTTTTTTTTTGTTTAAAATATTTTCATATACAACACACTAAAATATCCTGTGGTCGACGCCATCGCTTTTAACGTCCATATAAGACTTAAATCTCCTTTAATTGATTTATAATATACATTTTATAATTTAAAAACTCCATTAATTAGTAGTTATACAACAATCGATTACTCCTAGGCTCTATTTAAAATGTCGTTTATAGAAGTAACAGGAAAATATTTTAAACATCTTTTATACTTCTAATAAACATCACATTTCATATGTTGCTCAAAATACGACGTCGACCTGAAGCCAAGAAAAGAACGAAGCCGAAGTCAAGACGTTCTTTTTATTACTTTTGGTCGACCCCGTACCAAATTTGTCTAAACGCTATCATTCAATTCCAATAAAATTTAAAATATCAACATGAGGATAGAGAAATTACTTACGATTCTACTTGTGCATGGCGAAAAATCATCTTCGCGCGCTTGCGCACACTCACGTACATACAGTCCCACGCGCGCATGCGCACACGCACACTTTCTCACTTTCTTTCATTCCGCCATTCTCTCCTTTGTTGAGTTGAGTTATAACAGCGTCACACTTAATTAATTTTAAAGCTAAATTACGATCGATAGAATGGACGCAGGTATCAAAAGGCGGAATAATTGAATAATCTCAACCAATGGACCTACATCGATGTTGATTGATAACACGAGACTATCCAGGAATAAACAGTTTAATTGGATCATAGTCCAGTCGGTGGAGGTTCCTTTGCTGACAATATGATTTAACAGGGAATAAGGTTATTAACGATTTTATTACTATAATATATCCAGTCCAATGTGACTAACTGAGTCAAGAACAAGAAAGATGGAAATACCCGTCACTCCTCAGTACGTTCCATAGTGATTTAATGAAAGTTTAGTCCGTTTCAGCTGACAATATTGTCATTTTTGGTAGTTTTGATTTTTATAAACGCTCAATTCAGACTTTGATATTAAATCGCCGCTAATTTGGTCCAAATCATCATAACGAAACGTTTTGTTGTTTTCCAGATATGAGAAGTTTCATTAGATTTTCTCAAAATTCCAATTGCTTGAATTCTTTTTGAGATAATTGGGCAAAGCTTGTCAGTTTTCTTTACTCAAAAAAGCCATTTTGGTTTTCGAACAGTTTGGAATATGTTTTTCAAGAGTTCAAGAATTTTCTTTCATTAAAGTCGGGCGTGGTTAAGTTTGACTTTCAATTTTAAGTACAGTAAGTTTCAGAATTAAAGTTTTTGGCGACTTTAATAGACCCACTATTTATCTAAGAAAAAATCCGGAAAAATAATTGTGAACTCTATCGACGTTGAAGATCATATCTATTTAATAATGAATGAAGTCGCAGGTAATTTCTTTGGAGTTCACTAAATTATACAGGGTGTTAGGGGTTTGACTGCATTTTTTTTAATAGGTGATAGTATTAATCAAAACAAACAAAAAAAACCTTATATAACAGGTGTCCTAAAACCAACCGTTCTCGAGAAAAAAATTAGCAAACTTCTAATATTAAGGTGTGAAAATTCTGTTTTATTAAAGAATGTCACATAATTTTGTACATGAAATGACTATAAGATGTATTCTTTTAATGTACTTATGTTTAATTTGTAACAAAACAATGTTTTCTTTAAAGAATTGTTTTTCCAATAAAGAGAACTCGATAAATCGGCTACGATGTGGTGTGGCAACACCGCGAAGGTATCGCACGCGCCGCGAAATGAGAGCCAGACAGTGACCTAGTGACAGTGTGCATCTTTGAATTCGAATGATACGTGTGATCGTTACGGTTTCTCTTCGGTGCGTGTAAATTTTTCGGTTCTTAAAATGTTCAGTATACGTGAATATCACGATATGATATTAATTCACGGGGAAGCGCGTTGTAGTTCTACAAATGCACGTCGTATCTATCACGAACGGTTTCCTCAACGGAGACTGCCTAACCGTAGAACATTTGTTGAAGTTAGAGAACAACGGTGGACATTTTAAACACATGCTGTAATAACCAGGTAAATATTGAAAATTACAACATATCAATAACAGCATGATCCTTTTCTGATACTGTTAGTGACCCTAAATTACTGATCGCTATTGATTTACCATTTATACATGCAAGTGTAATAATTACATAATTGAATCAATTGGAATCACAATTATATCGTTTATTATTACGTACAGCGTAAAGACGGCATTTAGGGAGAGTTCGCAAAAACGTTAACCTCTCACGATCAGCTGTGTACACGTCATGTTTACCTAGAGCGAACACCAAAAACGTCATTTTTTCGTTTTCTTTCTTGTCGATGTTGCCAAATTGTGGTGAAATACCTTGACAAAATAACTCGACTTTTCTCGAAAACGGTTGGTTTTAGGACCTCAGTTATATAAGGTTTTTTTGTATGTTTTGATGAATACTATCACCTATAAAAAAAGGCAGTCAAACCCCTAACACTCTGTAGTGAAAGAGTTCAAAGTCCAACAGAGTTTAAGGATATTTGTTTCCTCAAAGCCATGTTTTTGGCATTGTAAAACACATTATATATTTTACAAAGATTCAATCAAAATTATAGTCAAACTTATATTAGTAAGTCAGCGTGAGACGAGTACTTACTAATTAATACGCATAGTAATACAATATTTATAGCAATGTTGATAATGTTACCTTTTGTGAACATGTGGAAACATCAGCTTAAACCAATAAAAGCGTGGTGGAAATCAGGGAATTGCTCTTCTTATTAAACTGCATTTCGCTTAATTTTTACTTGGTACCAATCAATGGAAACATCCTACATGTAATCAGGTGGCCAAAATTCTGAATTTTCTTGGCTAAGATCAGTTCTTACTTAGCATTTTGTTACTTAATTCGTATTTAGTACCAACCAATGGAAATGTCTTAATTGTGATTAGGTGTCCAAAATTATGAATTCTATTGGACAAAATCAGTTCAGAATAAATTAAAGCCTATAGACGCCTGGTAGAAATGACGGGTTCGTTGAACATCTCATATAACAGGTATAAACTCAATTGTTATTTGGTATTTATTAATGAAAAAGTAATAATTCTGATTACGTGATTAAAATTATGTACTCTTTTGGCCGTAATTAGTTGACATCAATAGAGACATTGATTAAATGACGGATTTTTCGTTTTTTTTTTATTAAACTGCTTTCAATTCAAATTTGACATATTACAAAAATATTAGGAATTAAAGTCATATTTTTGACATCGAATAGCAGATATCAAAAAAGTTAAAAGCACAAATAGAAAAGTATTTCAATTGCTTTCCTCTTCCAAATTTATGCCTTTCATATCTTCTCATACAAATATCAAAAAACTTTCTTAAATCCTTTAGAATAACTTGCAGCTTTTCAAATCATCTGCCTCTTTTCAGGCAATAAAAAACCATACATAATCCAAAAATCCCATTCCAAAGTCCCTTCGTTACCTTACCTGAGGCATTAGAAACCTATGAAAGCTCCTATCAAAAATTGGAGAACTAATAAAATATAATTTAAAAAAAACTACAGTAGTAATCATTAAAGAGAACCAAAAAAGTGAAGTTTCCAGTAAAGCGCCGTACATCTCACATTACTGTACGAACTGAAAGTATAGTAAACCTCAGATGAGGAAAATGTAGACAGTAAATTCAATATTTTATCTAAAAACGTTGAAGAATTATTTAAACAAACTAGAAAGCTTCTACTGACGAAATATATGCAAGATTCCTATCTTACGATATTCAAAATAGCCGAGCCATTTGACAAGCGCCCAGTTGTTCTTATTTAGTACGAATCATCATTTCCACAGTACGAATTTACCTGGAAATTACGTCCAACTAATTCTACAACGGCAACGTGGCGATGAGAGATGGACGGCAACAGTGCACCGGTTTTACAACAGTGCAAAGTGTGAGACAATTTTACCGCGATTTTTGAAATTTGGTATAAGTGTATGGTAAGGATATAGGAATCAAACGCAACTTTTTCACTTATCACTCAAGTGGTATCACTTTGATAAATCACCAAAAATGATACTTTTGTAAATTTCATATTCGAATAAAGGCCGTTGGGTATGTAGTTACTTCCATTAGGAACAATTCCGTACACCTACCACATTTGATGAAAGGAAGCTACAGCTCTAACTTAATTTGACTAAATGATTTGTCAGCAAGAGAACCTGTCATTGTACTCATCGTTAATCGATGCAATTAGATTCTGGACTATTAATTTATTCCCTCACTTTGAGACAATTCCTGTCATGGGACGTTCGATCAAACAGAACAGAGGTTATCGCCGTGTAACGCTGTGAAAACTTCAACGCTCCTTCTTTGTAGTAATGCCTCTGTAGGCCCCTTTAATCTGTCGCATAAGAATTGCATATCACCATTCTACTTACATCGTCTTCTAAATATAATTGGCAGTTATATTATTCCTTAAAATCCAATAGTAATGAAGGTAAGACGAACTGAATCGAATTTTCTAATAGAACCAGTCCTAGTTCAAAAAGGCGGCGGGGCATCGTTCGAAGAAGATTAGACGACTCGCTGATGAAGAGGAGGAAAGTTTAAAATAGCCATGAAGTTCGGCGCGCAGGCGCAGTCCCTACGCTTAAAATCCCTTCGTTTTGGTGTTCATTGAGCAACCCCCCTCCTCGATCGAAACCATCCTAATCTCCCACCCCTAAAGATAAAGGCTCTCTAGTAACACTTAGTGGTCGATTTATCACTCTACGTTTAACTAAGGCCGTCGCATGTCCTAGGCACCCACTGTTTCAATTACGATTATATCCGTGCTGCCCTAGGAAGGTGTTCCCGAGGGATCCTGCGGGCGTGTCTACAAAGTTTCGATATCCCGGAACAAGTGCTCGGCCGCAATTCTTCCTTCCCGTCGAAGACCCTCACTTGCCTCAAGGGGGATCGGACGGCTCTTCTTTGTCGCGCAGCGCTTTCAGCAAGTGGCTGCGCAGCTCGGATTCCGAGCTGCGCCACAGCAAGACCAGCTCGTCCTTCGACAGCCTCTCCAAGGGGGACCTTCCTGCAAAATCGATAAGGCGGAGATGCATAAATGGGTAGAGAGTGACAAAAATTAAATTTTACGCTAAAAATACAATCAAGGGAATTTAAAAGGAAATAAAAAAATGTGACAGCCGCGCGACTGACCGACAAAAGTGACTACTTTTTACGACGATTCTTCTCAATGATAACTAAAATATGAAATAAAAACTTTTAAATAAAATTTATCTAGATACCTTGTGAAGACAGCGTCAATTATTGTTCCATATCTTGTTGTGCTTATTTTATTATCGTTAGACATTTTTGATAGAAACTTATCTTTTTAAATGTCAATTAATGGATTTGATGATTTTTCGGCAAAATTGGTATTGAAGTCTCTATTCAAAATCATTGGCATTTCATGCCAGTTTTGACCAAGTATTCTGGAACCTGCTTCATTATAAATTAATAAATTTCTGTATATAAATGGGATAATTTCTTGCACAGTATTCGTTGGTGAAATATAAATAAGGATTATTAACGATGTTTGTCCACTCTCATTATTACAATGAGATATACATATTTCTCCTATTTCACTAACATGTACATTCAAAGTAGGAGTATTTCTTAAATGTATGTCCATATATGAACTTACAGTATGCGTTGTGTCTTGATAGATAGCCACTCCAGCAGCTTAAACTTGTTTTCTTTTAAAACTGGAAATACAATTGAAATTGGCACTGTCTATAGGTTCTTCATTGCTCATGTGAGTCTCTGTTAATATTAAAACTGTTGAATTATTAACAATATTCTCACTAAGATCATTCTTATGGGCACGCAAGCTTTGAAAATTGAATGAAAATATTGATAAACCCGATATGGTGGAAATAAAATCTAATAAGGTTTTACTTATTGTTATGAGTGGATTTAATGAGAGTACTTTAAATTCCTCTTACAACGATTTTACCGATGTTAAAAGCCTCCTACCATGAAAAAATGTATTGCTATCACCTTTTGAAACTATATTTAATCCTTCTATTCTGGTAACCCTAGATAAACCAACATATACTAATTCCAAAGTATGTCTTGAGTCATAGTCATAAACTATCTCATCAAAAGTACCTCCTTGGGATTTATGAATTGTCATTGCACATACACATACTAACGGAAAATGTTTTCTTTTTGAATTTATTGTTTTATTGGTACTGAGTGGTACTGTTGATGTTCTTGTGTATATTGGAACTGCATTTGAATTTATGTTATGATCTCCCATATACCCTTTCCATTTATTTCGTAATTTTCTTAGAACTTTTTCAGGAAATTGCATCCAAATTATTGTAAATTTCTCCATCATCATTTTGATCGACTTGATACAATTTACCAATGGTACCGTTAGCTAAGCTATCTGAAACATCAATATTTGTAGTTATACTAAAATGTTTGCCAACAACAAAAAATATTCCTCCTTAAGGCAATCCTCCAGTTTCTGGTGTAGGCATTTTATGTAATTTTGTCTGTTGACGTTAGCGTCAACATTATTTAAGTTAATTTTAGGTGAAGAAATTATAATTTATTGTAAAACGAATTTAGGGAACTTTTTAGGTAATTTTATCATTGAAATGAACACGCGTTGTTCGTTGTTTTACAAAACGGAAAATAGCATTAAACGGAACGTGTATAGTTGAACGAAATCGTTGATGTAAGCACAACAAGGAGTCGTCGTAACGTGAGAATAACGCGCTCCGGTTAAGGTCAGCTATGCAAGGCTAGGTCGTTGTAGAAAAACAAACAGATGTACCATTATCTAATGTAATTGAATGTGTATAAAAGATCCCGAAAGTTTACAATAAATTAGTATACGATGTATGCTCAAAACGACGTGTGTTGTTGATCTTGATTTACGTCACCCTAACCTACAAGGTCTCGCGTTACGCCCTGAGAGTTCTACGAGATCTTCAAAATACTACAACTTTTAACTCCAAGAACTTCAACCCGGACCTGCACGATACGCCCTCAGATCCAGACCCGGAGCAGTACGTCACGCCCTCTCTCCACACAACTAGAACGTCCCTAGCCTTACAACCTGGAGACAAAATTCATCTCCGCAGCCGACCACTAGCTACGAGAGAGATCTATACAGTCCACTTCCAACAGAGACCACTTCACACTTCGTTCGTTGTCTAACAAAAACTACTTCCATTGAGTATTGAAGTAACCTATCACTTAAGGTTTAAACTAAAAGTTCTTATTATATTGATGAAGTACAAATATATAGATAGATAGGACATGACAGAACAAATTGATCAGCGATTAAAACAAATTACTGGGCATTTTACCACAAATTTTGGTGAATTGGACATTATATTAATTACTAGAGATTTACGACAATTGCCTCCGATCATGGGAACCCCTATATATAAACAAATTAATACAAGACTTACTGGATCTACTCCATGGCATTGATTAAAATTTTTCGAGTTAACTGAGATAATGAGACAAAGTAATGTTATATTCGCAAATGCGTTAACAAAGGTTGGAAATGGTCAAAAGTTAAATGAAGAAGAATTGCAATTGATAAAATCCAAATTTTTAACAAAAGAAGAAGCTGAGAGCAAGTTTCCAAATGCTGTAAGACTTTTCTTAACTAACGCGGTAGTTCAAGAATACAACAATCGTTTTTTGAGTAGTGCAGACAATAAAATAGTATAAGTAGCTACAGATGTATTCATTGGCTGCCACAATGCTGAACAACAAGCTTTTGTTAGAAAAAAAAATTATAAAAAATGCCTACACCAGAAACTGGAGGATTACCATATGAAGCAATATTTGTTGTTGGCAAACATTATAATATAACTAAAAATATTGATGTTTCAGGTTGAACGAAGTGTGCAGTGATCTCTGTAGAGATTGGACTGTACAGATCTCTGTCGTAGCTCGTGAGTGGCTGCGGAGATGAATCTTGTTTCCAGGTTGTAAGGATGAAGATGGTCTCGTAGGTTGGAGATCAGGGCGTGACGTGATCTCTTGAAGTTCTTGGAGTTGAAGTTCTAGTTGTGTGAAGAGAGGGCGTGACGTACTTCTCCGGGGTGGATATGAGGGCGAATCGTGCAGATCCGGGGGTTTGAAATTCTTGTAGTTTGGAGAGAGGGCGTATCGTGCTCTCCGGTGTGGACCTGAGGGCGTAACGTGCAGGTCCGGGGTTGAAGATCTTGGAGTTTAGAAGTTGTAGTATCTTGAGGATCTCGTAGAACTCTCAGGGCGTAACGTGAGAGCTAGTAGGTTGGGGTGACGTAAATCAAGTCCAACAACACACGTCGTTTTGAGCATACATCGTATACTAATTTATTGCCAAAAATTTACGAGCTTTTATACACAGTCATTTTGAGTTACGTTACCCTTTGGTTTCAATTATTTGATGACGTTGTTAATTTTTGTTGAATGTTATCTTCCAATGTCCGAGAATTCCTTCAATGACCTTACCGATGCGGATTTGCGATCAAGTTGCGAAGGAGTATTATGCTGACATCCACATTCTGCACTTTAGTGGTACACAATTATCCTTATTACTGGGTCAGTGTCATGCTTCGTTACGTAAAACAAAGCGTGTTTTAATTAAATGATGTAAGAGGCTCCCTGAATTAGTTCGCAATAAATTACAATTTCTTAACCCTAAAAATTCCCTAAATTAATGTTGACGTTAGCGTCAACACATGTGGCTTAGCTAACGGTACTGTTGGTAAATTGTGTCAAGTCGATCAAAATGATGATAGAGAAACGTAATGCTAAATGCTAAAATGCTATATTTGCAAATACATGATCATGTTAATAAAATTGTTAAAAATTTACGTGATAGTAGTAGTCGTGATAATGTTTGTAGTTGTATTATTGTCGTTTCCGACGTAGAATAATTAAATATATTTATACATACCTACCTTATATTTTATAAGAACATTTGGTTTTTAGTATCTTGTATGTTATTTCTAAAAATAATTTATACTTCCACTAAAAATTTCATCGGTCTCTGAGGCCGATCCCTCTCAACTACAATTCTCGGTAAGCCTTACCGTTGGAGTTCCTCGGCGAGCAGTTGGGCGGCGGTGGCGCGGGCGGCAGGTCCTCCTCCCTCAGCTTCGATCTGTACCTACTCTTCGCCGTCGGATGGGCGCCGTCCAGCGACTTGGATTGTTCCCCGAGCCTGCCCCTCTTGCCGCCCTCGCCGGCGGCCGCGTCGCCGAGACTCTGATGCCTCGTCTTGGTCTTCCTCAAGAGCGGCGGGTGCCTCGCCTCCGCCGCCTCCGCCTTCGACGTGTCCTCCACCTGGATCCTGATCTGCGGGCCGAGGCTGTTCCTCGCCGCCTCGCCGATGACGCCCTGCAGCTGCCGCATCGTCTGCCTCGTCCGCCGCGCGGCCTCCTCGTCGAGCGGCCCGTTCCGCTCGGAGACGTCGTCGAAGCTGCGCGTCGTCGCGATCGCCTCGGCGCTCTTGCCGAGCGTGAGGCTGTACTGCGGCTGGAGGCGGTCCTTCCCGGTCGCCTCCTGGTACCGGGGCAGCGTCGCGAGCTTCTTGCCGATGCTCTCCGAGTCGGAGAGCTTCCGTGGCGGCTCCGAGTACTTGCTGCAGTCGGAGAGGTTCTCGATCGAGAGTATCGGGCTCTTGCCGGCGAGCCTCCCTCCCGAGCTGACGATGTCGAGGTAGCTCGACCTTCGGCTGTTGATGTCCGGCGGCGAGCTCGAGAGGAACGCGGACGCGTCCCTGCTGAGCCGCCTGCCGACGGCGCTGCTGTGCTCTTGGTGCTGCTGCGGCCGCTCCGTGTTGAAGACGCTGTCGGTGCTGAAGCGGCGCACGTTCAGCGCCGTCGAGCTCTTCGCCTTCTTCTTCGAGCGCGGACTGAACAGCTGCCTGTTGAAGTAGGTCGTCGGCGATTTCGACGATTTCGTGCTGTTCGGGCTCGCCCTCAGGAACGTCCTGCGTATGATGCTCGGGCTGAGCCGCGACGAGCACTTCCGCTCGTCGGGCGACAGCTGGTTCTCGGAGTCGACCTCGGTGACGGGCTCGAGCGGCGGCTCGCGCTCCTCCTGCTGCTGCCTGCGGATCGTGCTTCATTTGAGATAGAGATTTTCGCAACGGCGCGTCGCCCCGCCACTTACCTGCGGATCTCCTGGATCATCTCGAAGAACTGCGCTTTACTCTTCCTACGCCTGCGCTGTTCATGTTCCTTCTGGAACAAGGATCATCAAGGGAATACCGCACATCCTCTATTCCTTCACGTCTAACATTAATAACTAAAGAGCGGATAGTTAAGCAAATTCCTTTTGCCTGCCTTTTTGCCTTTTTAGTGTGTTTTTTACAATTGTGCCTTTTCCAAAAATCATATGCCTTTTTCTAAAATTATGTCCCTTTTTCAGCACTTTTTCATGATTTGAAATATCTTAATCATTAACTATCTTATCCTTTCAACAAACGGTTTCATAATGTGCTCGTTAAGAGTATCCGGCTGATCCTATAATTATTACCTGGAATTACTTACCGTATAGAACTGGAAATTCCAGGGGATATTGAGGAGGGTGACTGCATAAACTATAAAAATGACTGGGTTTCTTAGAATGAATGGGAAAGACAGTAGATAAAAGGGATGATAGCAAACTGCACCGAAACCCATTACCGACTTAAAGTCCTAAAACAGGTAGCAAAGGAATCCCATCTGATAAATGTATATTAACACCTTATATAAATGTAGTAACAAGTAGAGGAAACCTAAATTTTAATAAAAAAATATGTTCAGAAAAAGCGGCTTTTTGAGCGTTTTAAAACGATACTATATACTATACATAGTATATATATATATATATATATATATATATATATATATATACTATATATATACTATATATACTATATATACTATATATATATACATATATACTATATACGATACTATATATATATAAGCTAAAGTTTTTGAACTAGGGAATGCCTTTTTCCTCATTCCATATTATTCATATTACCATTATATACAGTTTTCTTTCATAAATTAGAATATTTTGTAAGAAAAATAGGATGTGTTAAATATTTTTTTGGCATTTAAGTTGTGTTTCTTTGTTATTTGAATTGCCTTTTTGCAAATAAATTGCCTTTTTTATTAAATTGTGTGCCTTTTTCCTTGTTTTTTTAATGCCTAAATATCCGCCCTTTACTAATAACCATATTAACAACTTCAATATTAGGTAAGTCCAAATAGCTAATTAAGCAGTTCAATTAAATGCAATAAACTATTAGTGACTTTAAATATAGAAGGTTGTCGTATCTTTCAAAGTTAGCGATTTTTTACGGAAAACATTTTTTTATGAATTTCTTTAAAAATTCATATCTTTATTCGCTGACTTACGATAGCGAGGCGATAGAAAGTCGAAAAACGTTACAAAATTAAGAAATGGAATTTTTAAGAAGGGTTAAAATTGCACACGTAGATACAGAATAAGAAATGAGAGCATAAGAACGTCTTTAACATAAACAAAAGAATTACAGAAAATAAGAGGAGAACGAAATAACATATACAGGGTGTTAGGGGTTTGACTGCCTTTATTTTAATAGGTGATAGTATTCATCAAAACAAACAAGAAAACCTTATATAACGGGGGTCCTAAAACCAACCGGTTTCTAGAAAAGTCAAGTTATTTTATCAATGCATTTCATCACAACTTGGCAACACCGACAAGAAATGATCCGTATACATGTAAACAGCTGTACGAGGTCAATGTTTCGCGACGCGTGCGATAAACTCGCGGTGTTGCCACACCACGTCATAGCCATTTTATCGAGTTGTATTGATTAGAATTTTATTTTATTCTTTGAAGAAAAAATTGTTTTGTTAAAAATTATACACAAATACATTAAAAGAATACATCTTGTGGTCATTTTATGCACAAAATTATGTGAGATTCTGTAATAAAACTGAATTTTTCCACCATAAAATTAGAAGTTTGCTAGTTTGTTTTCTCGAGAACGGTTGGTTATAGGACCCCTGTTATATAGGGTTATTTGTTTATTTTGGTGAATAATATCGCCTGTTAAAATAAAGGCAGTCAAACCCCTAACACCCTGTATAGGCAGAATGCAAGCTGAAAGGATCCCAAAGAAAGTAGATACCTATTGTTAAAATACAACTATTGCAAAATGGGTGCTGTAACAGGCAAATGCCTAATACGTGATAGGGAGAACAAGATGTCTTTTTTTAAGTACCATTCTCGTCCCTCAATTAACGCATGCGCAAGCACATAACGGTCTTCGCTTTGCTAAAGAATGTCTGATTAAATAAATTTCTCACACCCAGTACGCATCATCTACAGAAATATAATAAACTATAGAACGCAATCAGTTCTGAACGATGTGGCGCCCAATTGATATACTTCTGAGTTTACGCAATAAATAGTGTATTAAGCGGGATATTGCACTGTGTCATCAGGGCAGGACTAAGGGTTTCGACTTCTCGTTCGTAAATCAGATCAGAATAAGTTGTCGATATGAATATTTGCTTGAAACCACTTCTTGAAAATGGAAATGTTGAGCTCATAAAAATATGGAAACCACAGATTAGTTAGATTTTTCATGGCAATATTATGACTGTTTTAAAAAATAAATTTAGTATTGAATATGAACATTCTCCCTTATTAGTAAACGTTTCTTTTGATTATCTGTTATATGACGAAGGTTTCTGAAAAATGTCTGTCAATACAAGTAACTGTATCAATACGATAAATAAGTTTTCCTATGTAATATAATAACAAATTTCAATGTCCATACTTCGAAATAAGAATCCAATCATCGAGTTGAAATAAGTAAAACCAACTTTGGTTAATGGAGATGTATCAGTTAGATTTAACAATTACCCTACCAACCGATACACTGAAGGAAGTGCCATTAGTAATGTCGCACATGACCAACGTAGAAGTGCTTGAAGGCTGGAAAAAGATTTACAAGTGTTAAAAGAGATAATGAAGAGAAACCTGGGTCACATAATGCGGGTATCGAGATATGAAATCCTTCACCTTATAGTCCAGGTGGGCAAGAGATCGATTGGGAGTAGAAGAATATCTTGGCTGCTAAATCTGCAAGAGTGGTTCAACAAGTCATCTGTAGCAGATGACTTCAGAGCAGCGGTTTCCAAAGTCAGGATTGCCATGATGTTAGCACACCTCCGTAACCGAGATGCAACATGAAGAAAAAGACTCGTTTGGTGGAGTCAGTTAACTGAATATCGGATATAGATATTCGCGTTCTAGAGTTTATTATATTTCTGTGACATTGTCCTACCGTGAGAACTAATACAGATCGCTCCCATAGGATAAAACCCCCTATACGAACCCTTTTAATGCTCTTCTGGAAGAGGCTGGTGATCTGTCCCTGTCGAATGGTGTGGACGAGTTCCCTGGCGGCGTGATGGGGCGAGACGAGCTCGACGCAATTGATGAAACGGTATAGTTTCTGGAAGGAAAACACGCGAGGGCATTATAGCATCGGGTTACGGGCGGGATATCGGGTGTCCCCGGATCGATATCGCTTACTTGACTGAAGAACATAATGTTGCGGCTCCTCCAGATGCTGCCCTTCGGCTTGTCCCTCAGGATGGGGAGCGTGTAGCGGAAGAAGAGGTGCTCGACGAGCAGGATCAGCAGGCCGAGGACGACGCCGACGCCGAGCAGGATGAAGACGCCGGTGACGGCGGCGACGCCGAGCGGCCTCGGCTGGGCGATCTCCGTCGCGAATTTGAAGCACGGCGCCCCGCCGTACCACTTCTCGGTCAGGATGTCGATGTAACCGTTGCAGGAGTACTTCGCTATCACCGCTGAGATGCTGTCCTGGAGACGGGAAGACATTGTTTGCAAGAGTTTAACAGGTACATTCTTAAGTTTATTCATAATGTACAAAAAGTGTCTGCATTTATTTAATACTCTCTTGATATGTAGCTCCCATGACAGTCGGTTCAGGTGACAGTCTACATGAATACACAAATAATTTACATTATTTGCTCTTTTAATCCTAGTATCAGCAATTATTATGTTGGTATTGTAAGGTACACTATCACTATAGCACCCGAGAGTAACATACTGAGTTTCTTTGACATTTATTATCAAGTTATTTTCAGTTAACCAGTCATTAAGTAGATCAAGTTTTCTCTTCATAGGCATCTCAGCACACACCCAGTTTTTCTCAATAACAAGTACAACAGTATCATCAACAAAAGCGTACACATTACTGCATATGTCGTACATGTCATTAATATAAATAATAAAAATTGGAGGACCTAATACGGAACCTTCAGAAACTCCAATCAAGAGCGTTCCTGACTATCCAATTTTAACTGTTTGCAGGCTACTCAATGTTTCATTGATTATCACGAATTGCTTCTTATTATCATAGTCTCTTTATTTATCTTATACTACTATCTTCATAGTATCATCTTCTCATCATAATCTATCACTTAAATAGTTTTCAATTAGTAAAAGAGGTCCTTTGTTGCCATTTAACCAATGTAATTTGAAGATATATAAAAGCTTGTGAAATTTTGGTAATAAACCAGTATACTTGTATGCTCAAAACAACGTGTGTTGTTGGTCTTGATTTAAAAGTCACCCTTCATCTTAAAACCGGCTGTGAGACTACAGTCGGGGGACCTAACCTCACCCTACACGACTACTCTCACGTTACGCCCTGAGAGTTCTACGAGATCGTCAAGCTGAGAGAACATCTAACTTCGAGATCTTCAACCCCGGATCTGCACGTTACGCCCTCAGATCCACCTGGAGAAGTACGTCACGTCCTCTCCACACAACTAGAACTTCAACTACAAGAACTTCAAGAGATCACGTCACGCCCTGATCTCCAAACTACGAGACCGTCTTCAGCCTTACAACCTGGAGACAAGATTCATCTCCGCAGCAATTCACGAGTTAAAGAGAGTTCTATACAGTCCACTCTCTAAAGAGGCCACTTCACACTTCGTTCAAGGTAATCCTCTAATACTCGCGTACTCCAGATTATTTAATTATATTTTATGCTCCACAGTGTTAAAGGCCTTGTACAAATCAATAAAAGTAGCAATGACTGCTACATTGACATCTATTCCATCGTATATCATATCAATGGAACTCCCCAAAATAGTTTTTCTGACAGTTTTGACGTTTTGAAGTTTTCGACATTCATTAGAATGTCGTTGCTGCGTTTCATTTCATAAGCTCATCAAGTTATGTTGGTCGAACTTGATTAAAATCGGAGTTAGGTCGATTCAACCAGATGAAACTTTCCAAAAATATGGATGTCTTCGTATGAAAATTCATGAAATATAAAAAAGTGTTTTATAACGCCAAGACTCGACGAATTTCCTTATACAATGTGTTTCAAAGTGATTGTCATCTAGTCGGCTGTGGAATTCCCATGTAAAATAAAAAAAAACGCCTTTCGAAAATAGGAGTTACTACTAGCTATACATAACCTCAAAATAACCTACTTAACCTCTTTTAAGTTCTGGTTTTTCTCTGTAAAAAGAAAACGAATTCTGAGTATTTGTCTATTTGTAGTATTTGTTTTGGCCCTGAAGAGGGCCGTTAATTACCAGCAGTACTGATTGCCAGTTTCACAATAAATGTTCGAAGTGTCACTTGTTGTCAGAATTAGATAGGTACAGATCAATAGAGCGCGGCACATCAAAAACTACATACACAAAATTCCAACGCCAACTAGATGACAATCATTTTGAAACACATTGTATAATGGATTTAATAAACCCAAAAAGTTTCACCAATCAAACGTTATAAATATTGCAGTTAAGTCAATTGGACTTCATAGAACATAACACAATGAATTTTACTTAATATAAAAACTCATACAAAAATTCAGAAAGCGTTTGATGGCGATGTCTTTTAATATGTCTGTGTAAAATTGTATTTAACAAACTTAAATAGTTTTATTGATCTAGCTTTATTAAAGTAAAAACTAGGTTAATTCACCGTGATTAAACTCTCCAAATTGCATGTTTTTATATAAAAATTCATAAAAAATTAACGCCTAGACTCAAGAAATATCTTTGCAACAACCCATTTCATAAACAAAAAAATTCGATTAATCAAACTTTACAAAATATTGGAGTTACGTTAATTTGACTACATGGGACCTACAAAATGGAATTTTCCTGAATATAACAACTCATAAGAAACTTCAGAAGGCGTTTTATCGCCAAATCTTGATTAAAATGCCATTGTTACATATTGTATTTAATAACTACAACAAGTTATGTTGAAGTAACTTTACTAAAGTCGTAGTAATTTACTATCGTGAATTTATTAAATCGTTTATGTCGTCAATTTATTACACCTAATTTCCCAAAATATAATATGAAAGTTCCTAAAAAATTATATTGGACCTATACGTCTTTTGGCGCCTCAAGACTTACCAAATGCCTTTATAATAACGAATTTAAGGCACTTAAAACATTATCTTTAAATTTCAGTAATATAAATTTGATTTGAATATCTTGGCCAGCTCTAAATATTTCGGAAACCTCGAAAACTCAAGTGAAGTTGTAATTTCGCTTTCATTAGTTAATAACTAAATTTTGAGTCAGTTGCAGTTCAACTAAAAGTTTTATGTATACTTCATAATTAATGTAGAAGGGGAGTTTCAAAGTACTACAAAACAAAATTTGTGAGTTATAATTAGGTAGACACATAATTATCTGTGGAGCATGCTCACAGATATTGTTACGAAGAACCAGAATAACATGTATAACCGAGAGAACAGCCAGATTGAAGTGGCAGTGGGCAGGACACGTGGCCAGGATGGATAGCAGTAGATGGACATCTAGAATATTGAAATGAAGGCCCTGGGATAACAAACGAAATTTGGGTAGGCCAGTGAAGAGATGGGCTGACGATATTAAAACCACAGCGGGAAGAAATTGGACACAAAAAGCGCAAAATAGAGATATCTGGAAAAAACTTGAGGAGACCTACCTCCAGCAGTGGACGAATTACGATTTGTGAAGAAGAAGAAGATTGTCACGAAGGGCTGTCTCAAAGCCACTTCGTGACATCTTTCTTCGACATTTGCGATCATGTGAGCCATGCCACTCTGTAGTTATTATGCCATATACTATAAGTGCCCCGCAGGCCCTAGACGTGACAATAAATTTTAAAACATTTCTTTTATTTTCCTCATTTAAATGATTTTCCTGAGGAATGCTTGGCGGTCAATTTACGATAACGACGTTTCTTATGATGCGCGTTAACTTTCACACCGAATTTACATACCGATCGGTAACGTTATCCAATTTCGTCGCATTACGGGTCGCGTCACTCGATCCCTCGGCGGATTAAGAAAATCCACACGTATAAATTTAACCGACAACAAAAACGGTCGGTGCGCCTGTATCGAGCGAAAACCGGAGCCGCCGTTACATTAATCACCCGGTTATATTGCCTCGGAGAGCCCGTTTATTTCCCCGGCCGTGACTCGACCTTCCCTCTACTAACCTTAAGGGGGAAACCCTTGGCCATCCCTATGGCGTACGTGTCCTCGTTGATGATCTCGCCGAACTTGTGCAGTTTGCAGCCGTGATCAGTCGCCCTGGAATTTCGGGGGAAAGTTATACCCCGTAATGAGACGTGGCCGAAGAGGAGTTGATGTTACCTGTAGTAGTCCAGAATCGGAGTGTCTGCTATTAGTATGTCGAGCGAGCCGTTCCTGAGCTTCTCGATTCCCTCCTCGATGTTGTCCAAGGAGTACATCCGCATGCGTTCCCAGAGAAGCGGATTGGTCTTCTGCACGTAGAACTCCGCCGCCGAGGAACGCGGAGCGCCCACTCTATGCATCAATAACTGAAGGGGAATAATGAGCGATCCATAAGTCGAAGTAACTTAACAATAACTCGCAAATAGAAGGTTCCAGTTACTTGTAGATGAACTTGAACTGAAAGCCTTCACCAAAACTTCGTCTTGCTAATGTAATTAGGTACATTAATAATTATATTTTACATCTGTGTCTACATATAGAATTGTCAGAGAGACCCACCTTACTTATGTTACTCACATCGAAACTTTACATCTTTTTAAAACTTCTCAATCTACATGAGATGCACATTATGTAACGAGCTCTTGAGCTACTAAACTGCTCAAATAAGCTCATTAGTATTACACACTATTTTACATTACAATGAGGTATTTAAAATCGCTTTTCTACTTATTGGTGAAGGGATGACCTGAACCACTCGAATTCACGAATAGATGTAGCAGCAAATGGTGGGTAGCTTTAGAATGACGAGTTCACCAAATCTTCAGAATACTAAGAAGCTGTCTTGGCTTAGTAGCAGTGGCGGACATCCCATAATTTTGTTTTTCGTTTTAATTCGCGTCTAACATACCAAAACCATTGAGCAACGATCAAATATATATCAAAACACGCAGTTAACTAGATAATTGGTATCAACTTTTCAATTAATGCATTTTCCTCTTACCATAGATGCGTTGACGATGGGTACTAGTGGTTTGAAACCGAAAAATTTATTTTTGCAAACCCTGTTACGTTTCATTTGTTGAGCCCGTGTCGGAGGACGTAGTCCGGTATGTCTGTTGTTTATTTTTAGTTTACGCTGGAGGACAATAATCTATTTTTGCTTGAAAATTGTGGTTAAGACGGCGTCCCGGTGCCTGGCCACGGATTACAGCAAGCATTGTTAACTTAGAATGTTGAAATTTTGTCAGAATGGGGCTCAATCTATTAACTATCGTTGGTAAAAATTTGAACATGGTTTGCCTGTAATTACAGTTTAAGTGAGTTGATGCACAGTAAGGTAAAGAGATATTCGATATTTTGGCATAAACATTTTTCAATGGTTTCTTGAAGAAGGCTATAAATTCAAAATTACGCCGAGCTGAGCACTTCGCAAGAGAGGAGCTTGTTGGGTGGAGAGACAGTAAAAGATATTTAATTGGTCATGAGAGTAACAGTGGGATTTGAATTAGGGACATTTTTGGGAGAAATTTGGGAAAGGGAAAGAAGGAGAGAGATATAGGTCGAGGTGAGTTGTGGGTTAAGGGTTGACTTGACAAATTTTTGCTGAGGTTTCCATAATTTGATCAACCCTCTGTAGCCTGGTGGCTACAGCGGTGCAGCCCTCGACCCTGGTTGGCTAAGAAGCAGATTGCCGAGGACAACGCGTGTCCTAGTAGTGTGAACTTGTAAGGTATTTAATAAGAGGCCTCTTTTAAAACTGCGAATCGATCACTCGAACTATTTTCCTTACTTGTTGTTGGTTTGATTCTTTGTGTGATTATATTTTTGGTTAATTGTTTAAACTGAATTTTAAAATTCACGTTTTGTAAAGTTAGTTAAGGAATTCTTGGGTCTCTACAGCATATGAACTCCTATAGAATCTTACCATCAAATCTGAAATAAGTCAATAGGGACCCACCTATTGAAAATACGTGTTTAAGAAGCTTAGGTCACTGTTTAAAAATTTATAACGTGCAAATTGCTATTGTTCGCACACACAAAATAAGCATACCCCTTCAACTGCAACTAAACCGCACTTGTAATTTTCGAAACTTTGATGAATTATACGATATTTGATTATTTTATTACTCCATCTTGTGAATCAGGTGTTAACAGATTACAGAATTAGAAAACGAAACATTTCTTCCAATAAATTATATACTATTATTTATATTTAAAGTCAATTTTAAGCTTCAACCGGCAAATGTTGAATTGTGCCCTCCACGATTAAAGAGAAGCGATATAATTCACCAATAATCAGTTTTATCGCCGGTCTTCGTTCGAATCTCCCCCATCAACTGCTAATAAAGTTATCGCCGAACAATAATCATGGAAAGTGATAATTGGCAAACTCGTCGGTATTCTTTCCCGCTCTCGCTGCTTTTTTCGGCTTGTTATTGTAGCGGATTTTAATTAAGGAGAGTCGGTTTTCCATTAGCGTATTACGTATTTCCGCGGATAAAGGAAATGGGTTAATAGGTATTTTCCCGGCCCCGGGAACGATACTCCCGACGAAGTAGATCCGTTCGGCTGATTCGGGGCGACAATTAGGTTTCCTCCTTTGGCGACGTCAGCCGAAAAAGGGTTTACGAGGCGAATGGAAAATATGTTTTGTACGTCGTGTTTTCGAGTGAACTTCGGAGAGGATGAATTGTTCCCATTGTAAAATCGTGAGAATTGTTTTGGAAACTCCCCAACTCCTGTGAATATTCCATAATAGTTTTAAGAGCGTTCGAAGTTACATCTCACATTTGACACTTTCCTTGAAACACTTGCAATTGCTTACAATGGCGTTGAAATTGTAACAAAAAATCGTGATGTGTAACAAACCGAAAAACGACACGTACCTATAAAGTACTCCTCACAATAGATTTAGCCAAAAACGTTACAAAACTTTTTTATGTTATATCCAATGTAGAATAGGTACTCAAAATTTTATAAAAATTCTTGGATCCAAAAAATTGTAGAATGATACAAAGTGCCTATCACAGAAGATTTTGCAAAAAACGATAGAAAAGTTTATTTTATACTAATTCAGTGGTAGAATATATATTCTAAATTTAAAATAAATTCTTGTAGCAAATTTTGAGAAAAATTCAAAAACCGAAAAACCACAAGTATAAAGTGCTCTTCACAGAAGATTTAGCCGAAAACATTACAAACCTTTTTATACATATCTAATTGCACAATATATTTTCAAAGTTTAAAAAGAATCCTTGGAACGAATTCCGAGAATAATACAAAAAACCAAAAATCGACAAGTATAAAGTATCCTTCACAGAAGATTTAGCCAAAAACGTTAGAAAACTTTTTTATACATATTCAATAGTAGAATAAATATTCAAAGTTTAAAAAAAATCGTGGAGTACATTTCTAAAAAAAAAAAAATGAAAAAACCGAAAATTGACACGTATAAAGTGCCCTTCACAGAAGATTTAGCCAAAAACCCTAGAAAACTTTTTATACATATTTGATAGTACAATAAATATTCAAAGTTTAAAAAAATTCTTGTAGCGAATTTCGAGGAAAATTCAATAAACCGAAAAATGACAGGAATAAACTACACTTCTTTCCTGGCCAATTTCAATGAAAACCTTATTTTCACGTCCTGGTATGGTACAACGTCTAAATACATAGTTTTGAGCGTTTGTGGTTTTTAGTTTTTGAGAAAATCCTACCACAGACATACATACATACACACACACACATACATACATACAGACGGTTTTCCAAAAATATGTTTTTGGACTCATGAGACCTCAAAACGTTCAGAAATGCTAATAATTCAATTTCGAAAAATCGACCCGATTACAATACTCTCATAATATGAGTAGTACCTCATGAGAAAGTACAAAATAGAAATTTCATACTGTTCACAAAAATGCCAAACGCCCCTGGAGGATATCTCAAATTCCATTTTCAACTGAGTCCTTGCCTTACCACAATTGTAACTTCTTAAGGAATGCAACCAGTTAATTTAAACTGTCAGAAGTTTTTCAGGATCTCCTCAAATAACCTTCAAATCGTCAGCACTGCTTTTAAGCTTTCTTGGTCCCTAAAGAGTATTTGAACTCCTGTAGAACGGTCATCGCTTCTTTTAAGATCGTTTTGCGTGTTTAATGAGGCATTCTAAGAGTCCATTGTCGCTACCTCACAACTCCGAAACTTCGCAACTTATCCAATAGTAACAGACCTCTTTTAAACACATCATAAATTGAATTTCCAATTTCCTTCGTTCTTTAAACAAATGCCACTTCGTTAAAAATGTGGCCATTTTAAAACAATTGGAAGAAATGTCTTGGAAACTTTCATGGAAGTTTCAGAAAATCATGAACAACTTAGAAATTACAATAAATTGACTAACAACTGTCTTAGGCTTTTTAAAATTACAATAAGTAACTTAGACACTCCATAATTTCTCTTAGAATATTAAAACTTCCCATAATATGCTACAACTTATATTTCCAGTTCGGCACTGTCCTTAAAAATGTCAGCTAGAGTGCATCTCATGAATAATTTCAATAATTAAATGCAATTGCATCAAAATTTAATGGAATTTTCTCAACATCTTTCAAAGATTCCAAAAAGCTTTATCAGCTTTTGAAGTTACATTTCTAAAAATTACAATCTAACGGTATCGGCTTGTTCAAATTGTAGTAAATTACTTAGCAACTTCACAACTTTCTATTCCAGAAATTGTTAAAGAACCCTCATAAATTACATTTTCACTTAATTGCTTTCCTGAAAACAATTGCAACTCCTTCAGAAAAGTCATCGATCCATTCGAACTGTAAGAATTTTTTGAGGAACGCTTCAAGTTACCCTAAAGTGTCAAAATTGTTTTAAAAGTTTAACAAATTAAATTTATACCTTTTGAATTTCTAAAAACAAATTGAACCCCCTTAAATGGGGTACCGCTTAATTACAGGTTATCGCATGTTTTATGTGAACATTTTAGATTTAATAGTTGTAAATAATATAATACTTCTCAACTACTAAACTCATTAAGCTTTCCAACAGACACCAAACACCTTTAAAAACTTCGTAAATTACATTTCCAACTTCAGATCGTTCTTCAGACAACTTAAACTCCTTTAAAATGTTATCGAGTCAAGACAATTGAAAGAGATGTTTGGACACTCCTCAACTTTCCTAAAGTTTTTAGGAAATCCTTTAACTCCTTTAAAAAACACCTTAGGCTTGATGGAGTTGCAACAAGTAACTTTGACAGTCCATAAAATGCAATCAGAACGAAATGTCTTGGAAACCCTTTATTTTTTTTGAAAGATCCAGCAATTGTTATGAATTTACATTTCAAATTTAATGTCTCGTTTAAATTTGAAACTTCGTTAAAATATCGCTGGTTCGTTGCAATTGCAAAACATAAGTTAGTAACTTGATTAGTATTATCAGAAATTTTCAAAGAACGCAATTATATATGCAATTTCAAACATGTCATCAATCATCATCAACTTATTTCTAAGCATTAATCCTATTTAAACTTACATAATAAGTATTTGTGTTACTTAATACAATTGCAACTTCTTAATAATGTCATCATAAGACCATTCATACTTCTTTGAAAATATAATTATTAGTTTTGTATCGCTCTTAAGACAATAGAAGATCTTTATAAACGTATTGAGATTATTTTTATTCCAATAAGCAACTAAGAAATCCCTCAGCTTCCTTTAAATCGTCAGAACACATTCGAAATGTCATGATCTCTTTAAGGTACTTGCAATTACTTCCAAACCGTCTACAGTTCTTCCAATAAAAGTGTTATAAATTTTTTAGAAACTACGTAACTTCCATAGTCGCATTTTGAAGTTTGTAAACCCCATGCTATGTAAAGTATCCAAAATATTTCATCCGATACACATGAACACTTCCAACTGGAATACCTCAGTTGTCTCAGTTGAAATAATTGCGTATCTTAATAATGCTGCATAAGTAATATCAGTTTATACCGAAACATCACTTTTGTATTCAAATATTATATACAGGGTGTTAGGGGTTTGACTGCTTTTTTTTTAATAGGTGATAGTATTCATCAAAACAAACAAAAAACCTTATATAACAGGTGTCCTAATACCAACCGTTTTCGAGAAAATAATTAGCAAACTTCTAATATTAAGGTGTGAAAATTCAGTTTTATTAAAGAATGTCACATAATTTTGTACATGAAATGACTAAGATGTATTCTTTTAAAGTATTTATGTTTAATTTGTAACAAAACAATCTTTTATTTTAAAGAATAATTTTTTTATAGAACTCGATAAAATAGCTACGATGTGGTGTGGCAACACCGCGAAGGTATCGCACGCGTCGCGCAATGAGAGCAAGACAGTGACACTAGTGACAGTATGCATCTTTGAATTCGAAAGATACGTGTGATCTTTACGGTTTCTTTTCGGTGCGTGTAAATCTTTCGGTTCTTAAAATGTTCAGTATACGTGAATATCACGATATGCTATTAATTTACGGGGAGGCGCGTTGTAGTTCTACAAGTGCACGTCGTACCTATCACGAACGATTTCCTCAACGGCGACTGACTAACCGTAGAACATTTGAGAAGTGAGAGGACAACGGTGGACATTTTGAACACATGCTGTAATAACCAGATAAATATTGAAAATTACAACATATTAATAACAGCATGATCCTTTTTTAATGGTGTTAGTGGCCCTGAATTACTGATCGCTGTTGATTTACCATTTATACATGCAATTGTAATAATTACATAATTAAATTAATTGGAATCACAATTATTTCGTTTACTCTTACGTACAGCGTAAAGACGGCATTTAGGAAGAGTTCGCAACAACGTTGACCTCGCACGATCAGCTGTGTACACGTCATGTTTACCGTGAGCCAACACCAAAGACGTCATGTTTACGTTTCCTTTCTTGTCGGTGTTGCAAAGTTGAGGTGAAATACCTTGACAAAATAACTCGACTCTTCTCGAAAACGGTTGGTTTTAGGACCTCCGTTATATAAGGTTTTTTGTTTGTTTTGATGAATACTATCACCTATTAAAACAAAGGCAGTCAAACCCCTAACACCCCGTATATATACATTTTGTATACAACTTGTATTCCGATATAATGAAATTGAATTTTTAAAATATTACTAGAAATAAGGCAAAAGCGGTAAAATTGATGGTCAAAGATATAAACTTGTTCAGTTATAACTTGTAACCTTTCAAAACGAAGCTATATGATATCTATACCTTTATATAGCTTGATCTCGTTTGGTGTTTCTACATGTTAAGTTAGGAGAGGTTAATAAACTGGATCCTTCACAAAAATCATCACTCCAATGTTTCTGACTTATGCGTTGAAACTAGATCAGGATTAGATGAGCTAGTTCCAAAGTCGATTATCAATGAAATTATATTTAAGTTAATTACTGAAACATCATTCCAAGCGAAGAAACTTTATCCCACCATCACTGTAACTACATCATATGAAACTTCCTCACCTCTCTATCGTGATAATTACTGACGGTGTTGTGGAAGAAGAGGCCGGCTATGAGGGCCGCGATGTTCGCAGTGTAACTGGCGACGAATATCACCGAGAAACCGCCCCACACGTTGATCAGGAACTTGTTGGGCCAGCTCTTGGGCGCCTTGAAGGCGACCAGGTGGCCGCAGAGGAGGCCCCACATCACCCACAGCGCCGAGCTCATGCTGAAGTTCTTCGAGCGCTGCCTGCCCCACGGGTTCAGGCCGAACGGGCTCAGCCACTCGTAGATCGCCACGGCGATGGCAGTAATGTTCAGACCTGGAAATGGGATGCTGGGCAATGTTCGATGTGGTATTAGGGAGTATTGGGGTGAGTAGCCCAACAGATACCACCTACAAGGTACTGCCTGCGAGTTCAGAGGTTTTGATATTGTGCAAGGAGACTATGGAGATACCATCAGGTGCGTTATATTGCCTTTACGGTTAACCGGCAAAAGTTCCTTATTAGCAAATGGTAATGACAATGGAACATTGAAGATTGTTCAAAGTGTTACTAGGGAGCCACTTCTTTTACGATTTGTAAGCTACAGCTAACCTGCCAAGGGTAGTTCTAAACGGTTCAACCAGGACACCATTTCAATTACCAATTTTTTAGATAATAGATTTGGATTGTCCACGGACACTATGGAGATTAGCTGGGTACCATCAATTTGTATTACCTTCAAAGGTAACCGGAAAGAGAGTTTTGCAATTGCTAATGGTAATGGGACATTGCAGAGTGCTTAAAGTATTGTGGAACTACTGGTTTTGTGATTCGTACTATTCCAGCTAGCGTGCCGTCAATGGTAAAAAAGGTTTCAACCTCGACACTATTTGAAATACCAATTTAAGTCTAGGGATTTTGAATGTTCAAGTAGATCATGGAGATCCCGGAAGTTAGGCTGGATACCATCAGTTTGTATTATTTCGGCAAGTGAGTTTGGGAATTGCTAATGGTAATGGTAATGAGATATCGGAGATTGGTCGAAGTCTTATTGGAGAGCTATTGATTCTGTGATTCGGACCATTACAGCTAAGGTGCCGAGGGTAGTGCAAAAGGATTCAGATAGGAAACCATAACAATATATAATTTTTAAAGTTGAGGGATTTTGAACTGTTCGGGGGCACTATGAAGATCCCGGAAGATTAGCTTAGATTATTACAAATTTTTAAAGTGAGACTTGTTTGCAATCAATCTTCTTTATTAGAATTCTATTTATTATTAGGGATAGTAGATAAACTAGGCCAGTTCTAGCACAAAAAACACCATTTGGATAGAGGCCGTTCAGCGCAGACGTGGTCCTTCAGGCCCCGAGTTACCTCCTGAATGCAATTTGGGAGAGCTGAAGAGAATTCATCTGAGGCAACTCGTACAGCTTCAGAACAACTTTCAACACATATGCGACAGTTTATCAACAGAAAAGGTTCAGAATAGACTGGAATAGCTTCAGAGCAGCATTCAGCAGAGACGTAACTGATTCTCAACATGACACGCTCCGGATGAGTTTCAACAGCCACATAACAGTTTTTCAGGAAATATTTAAACAGCTTGAGAGCAGCTTTGAACTGCGACGTAACCGATCCTCAACACAACAGGTTCAGGAGAGATTTGACCAAGTTTCAACAACCACGTGATAGTTTTACATAGGGACAGATATGAACAGCTTGAGAACAGTTTTCAACAGCGACGTAACACTCCCAACAGAACAGGTTCAGGTCGATTTGAACAGTTTGTCAACAGCCACATAACAGTCTCTCAACAGAAACTTGAACTGGTTGAGAATACCTATAAACAGGGTAGTTAAAACCTGTTCTGGAGCAATTCAAATCGATTACGAGGATATTAACTGGGTGGGGAATAAGAAAGTAGGGAAGGGGGTGGTCCAAGTGACGCCACATGTATTAACCGTATTACCGGTCGCCTTATAAATAATACTAGTGGGAAGTAATTACATTATGTAAGTAATTACAAAGTAGAAGCACTAGAAATATGTATACATAGACGAATGCTTAGAATACCTTGGACGGCACGCATAACCAACGAAGAAGTGCCAAGCAAAATCAATAAAGATAGGTAATTACTAAGGACTGTTAAACATAGGAAATTGTCTTATCTGGGTTACGTGTTAAGAGGAAGTCGTTATAGGATCCTAAACAAATTATGAGTGGAAAAACTGAAGGTAGAAGAGGTGTCGGAAGAAAACAAGTTTCCTGGCTAAAAAATATTAGAGATTGGACCGGTATCCGAAATGCAGGACAACTCCTAAAATTGCATAAGACAGTGAAGCCTTCGCTATGGTGATCGCCAACGTCGGATGATATTGACAGGGCACAAGAAGAAGAAGAAGAAGAAGACCAAAGTAATTGTAGTGAGCTTGAGCAAAACCCAATGAAAAACGGCAACCCACCAAATCATTTGAGACGGTGTTAAATTAATTTTGGCAAAATAATCCCAAAACAATGCTTTCAGAAGATCTGCAATATGTGTAGCACTGAGATTGGACGGTTTCTAGATATTTGTGGGAATGGGTGAAATACAGCCAAACATGCCAATTTGCAGAGCAGTTCGAACCAATGCATCACTAGAATCCCTCCAGCGTCTTTAGCAAGCGAATTGCTCAGTTAAGTTTATCTGAAAACTACCCCTAAACCCCCTCACTCACTCGTGAAAATGGCGATCCACAGTTCCGGCGAGAACGGCAGCAGGAACGCCATCAACGGTATCTCGGAGCGCTGCTGCGGCGCGGCCAGGAACGAAACGCTGCCGTAAAAGTAGGGTGCGCTGAAGTCGATCACCTGGCTGCGCACCGACGAGACGCTAAGCGGCGCGAACGACATGTGCGCAGCGCCGGACATCAGGTCGCCGACGATGCCGTTCCATTTGTGCGAGTCTCCGTTGTCGCTCTCGTGCCCTGTCCCGCGGCCCGGGTGGAACTTGGAGGTCTCCTCCTTGAACCTGGAAGGTTTTCTGGTAAGAGTGTATACTTTTCAACATCTGCTTTTAATACCCTTCTCAATTTCACTTCGAAATATTAATACAGGCTTATTACCTCAGAATTCTTTGAACTTCCATCGATTTTCATGAAAATTTGGGATCAGGTTTATTTAACTCAATACTGACACGTGCTCGATTAGCGTTTTTTGAATTTTAGGGGTGAAATCCACCCCTTCTGAAAAAATTGAAAAAATGCAAAGGACCCCACACTTTTTATAGGGAAAAATGGTTTGAGTCCCAAGGTCTAATTTTTGGTGGAAAAGGTAGATCTCAAGATCCTGAACAAAAAAGCTAATGGTCTCAAATAATCTACCATTAGGATTTTTCGCTACGACCCATAAAAGGTCAGCAACTGGGTCTTCAGGTCTTGGGTTATTTTTACCAAAAAAGAGCGTGTTCAGTGGCCGATTATGGAGACATAACATTATTGCATCGAATATCAGGAGAACATCTTTATGATTCGTCCAAACATAATAATAAAAAACTGAAACTAAAGATAAAGGTGTGCGCGTGTCACGTTTAATGTCACGTGTCAGATGGGCGAACGACAGGTTAGTACAGAGGCGGCGAATGATACGAAACTCGTTACTAAACTCAGATGGATTGTGGAGGCCCGCAATGGTCTCATGAAGCACCTATTAAAATTCTTATATCATGTGATTCCGACATTACACCTCCAGGCATGCATATCTCCATAATCGGCCACTGAGCACGCTCTTTTTTGATAAAAATACCCGAGACCTTAAAACCCATGTGCCGAATTTTATGAGCCGTAGCGCAAAATCCTGAAGGTAGATTTTTTTGTGCCCATTAGCTTTTTTGTTCAGGATATTGAGATCTACATTTTTCACAAAAAATTAGAACTTGGAACTGAAACCATTTTTCCCTATAAAAAGTGCGGAGTCCTTTGAAGTGGAAATCTTATGTAGTTAAGAGGGCTCACAACAGGCAAGCGGAGCGAGCTAGTGAAATTAATAACACGACGTTCTCTACACTTCTTCGACATTTTTCGACTTCGACGTTCCGTTCGAATGCAGATGTGACGTTTAGGAATTGAGCCGCGTGAGGGCGACTCTTCGCGGATGAAAAAAATGCATTCTCTATTTTGCACTTTACATGCTTATTAACGCATTTTTATAACAAGCAATCGCATATCTAAGCGCATGATTAATATGCGCAAATGGTTAATTGCACTTCGTTGTATAAACTGTTACGATAACTACAGTTTACCCTTGACCAAAAATTAGATTTTCCGTTAACCCCAAAGAGAACAATTTTCCTAGTAGTTCAGTGAAAACAGCATCAAAATTAGTCAATTTTTAAAGGAATTGGGTGCAAAGACAATTACAAACTATATTGTACATAAACATGAACACTAACTTATAACTCAGAAACTTCTTGCCGACGTCCCGCTCGTTCCTGCCGTTCGGCTTGAAGACCCTCGAGCCGAAGAGCCCGTCGGCGACTATGTACAGCGTGAAATCGAACTCGAGCTCCTGCGCGATGTTCTCTAACAGGTCCATGGAGAGGCCGTAGCAGCAGTTGGTGCGGTACTTGAACTTCTGGAACGGGAAGAAGTTGTCCTCGCTGGCCTCGTCGTCGTCGCCGTAGTCCCCCGTCGACTGGCCGTAGTCGGAGTCTTGCTCCTCGTCGTCTTGCTCTTCCTCTTCGTCCTCGAGCCGTTTGATCTGGTGGAAGACCAACGTCAGGTTGTCTTTGTCCGACGTGAGGACCCGGTGGCACGGGAGACCTACGAAGGAACGAGGTTCATTCGAAACTGATAGGTTTTCGGGTACTAGAGTTACCGTTATGGACTTGACCCGTGTCTATGACTGTTCCCTATCGGTTCACCGCATTGTATGTGCGTACAAAATGGAAAAAGTAGTCAGTCCAGAGAAGAAGTCAACATAATTGAGGCAAGAAGCTATAAAAGCTACAAAAATATATTTGCTGAGCCGCAGGAAGAGTGACGGTATCGTGTAAGGGATCATTGTCATGATCACATTTTTTATCAAGATTATACCACATATGCTTTATGACGGAATGATGATATGATGAAAAACGCACATTTCGAGACACATCAACAAACTAACGAAACCAACGACTCCAATTTTGATTTTCACTTCAAGACGTTGCCATGGAAAATGGAAAAAAAAATTATTGAGCAGAAACGCCAACGGGACCGAAGTCTTTGATGTTTCCACCACTTCAATCTAACTCAAATGGACCCAATGAATTTAATTAGAGGGCAAATACGTGGAACGGAAGGCAAAAGGCGAAACGAATAAGAAAACTTGTCTCCCTCGAAAAAATTACGAAGAACGGCTCTCCTCTCGTTCCACCTGACACCTCGGGCGTCTCTAAGGTTAATTTCCCCGCCATTATTCGGAAATCTCCTTCAGGACTTGTCCCCGTCGCCGCCGGTAGGGAAAAACCAACACTTTCAGGGCGAAAGTGCGGTTCCTCCGGGATCCGCCCACTCCGGATTAAAAGCTTTAGAAACGGACCCCGCGTCCACCTAACTTCGTTTTTATTCGGCTTTAATAGAGCCGGACGGCTCTAAATTATTCGATGCGAGTTAGAGCGTTAGAGTTTAATAGTCGAGTCAGGCAACTAGTTAGTGAAGCCAGTTTACGTAATACGCTAAAAACATTCTTGGGGGGATTTAAAAAAAAAACCATAAGTCCGACAAGCTCAAAGCGCCCTTCAGAGAAGATTTAATAAAAGACGTCGTTAAACTTTATTGATAATAGAATATATACAGGGTGGTGAAATTTTCGATGCTCACCATTGTTATCTCGAGAACGGTAAAAGATACAGGACGGTTTAAATTAGAGAAATGTTGCCTTTTTTCGTGCAGATTATAAATCTGAAAAGAAATCTCCGATATGTTGATTGGTTCTTGAATTATAGCGGAAAAACTGAAAATTGCTTTTATCGAAAAATATTATTATCTCTTCAACCATTGACACTGTTGCAATAACACTGGCAATGTTACGTTTTTGATAACGCTGACTCAAGAAACGTTAACGTAAATTTTCTAGATCGTCTGGATTTCAAGCTACGATAGTCAATTTTTTTATTTCTTATCGGCGCCATATTGGATTTTAATGCCATTAGGTAGACAAAAAAAATTATCTTTTTGGATCCCTAATTCGTTTACACCAGCCATTTGTTTTTCTAATAATAAACCATTAGATACAAAAATTTCTCGAATAATTGAAATTCAAGCTATCGGGTAAACAGCGTAGACCGTGAAAAAACAATTGAATCTATAATAATGAAACTCAATAATTTTTAGAGCATTTATTAAAAAAAATACTCAAAAAGGTGTAAGTGAATTCAAAACATAGAACTTTTTTTGAAAACTAATTTATGCGTAGTTACAGTATAACCAAATAAGCTTGTCGTCTGACCTTGACTTGCCCACGGGAAAAAGGTAGTGGCGACTATTGTTTGGAAACAGTTCATTGTATCTTGAATGTGCTTGAGTGGGTGCATGAGTGTTTTCTAATACATTCTCTCTCCCCACCCTCACATCTCAGACGTCAGGCTTATTTGGTTCTACATTCTAATGTAATAATTCATAGGAATTGTTCAAAGTGTCCGCCATTATTTTATATGCAATATCAATCCTCAAATTCGTTTCATCCACTGCTTTCCGAATAGTCTGCCTTGAAATGGACTGAATGGCATTTTGAATTTTGAAGCGAAGGTGATCGATGTTTTCTGTTGCGGTTGCATACACATCGTCTTTTACTTTGCCCCACAGAAAGTAATCCATGGGACTCAAGCAAGGTGATCGTGGAGGCCAACGAACAGGTCCAAACGTGTCAAGCCATGAATTTGGAAATCGTGCATGTAAATAATCTCTAACGATGCGAGAGTTGTGAGAACCAGCTCCGTCTTGCTGAATCCACTCAAGATTCTTCTTCTTCTTATGACGCCCTCTTCTTTCGAAGGTTGGCGATCCACATAGCTACCACTGTTCTGGAAACAGCAGCTCGAAAGATTTCAATGGAAGTGCACCCATACCATCTTCTTAGGTCTTTCAACCAGGAGTTCTGACGTCTACCGATAGATCTTTTCCCTTGGATCTTTCCTTCAATTATTATTCTCAGCAGTTCATACTTGTTGCCTCTCATAATATGGCCTATGTATGTAGTTTCTCTTTCTTTAATGAGAGCCATTAGTTATTTCGGCTTCTTCATCCGATTAAGCACTTCCACATTCGTAATTCGTTGGACCCATGAGATGGGGAGCATGCGGCGGTATGAGTACATTTCAAACGCCTTAATTTTCTTTTCAGTTGCAGGGTCCAGGGTCCAGCATTCACATCCGTACAGCAACACACTAAAGACATAGCATCTAATCATGCAAACCCTGAGCTCCAAATTCAGATCAGGACTAGTTAAAAATCTTTTCATGTTTATGAATGTTTTCCTGGCTTGTTCTGGAACGGATCTCTTTTGTTTCGGATTGCACCATGCGTTGACTATGGTACCCAGGTATTTAAAACACGAGACTTGTTCGATCTTATTGCCGTTAATCAAAATTGCTTCAGCAGTGGGTCTCTTGGAGAAGACTAACAGTTTGGTCTTAGATATATTCATGTCCAATCCATGATGCTCACTATATTCAGTTATTCTATTCATCATATTTTGTAGGTCTGATATGTTATCGGCAAGGACTACGGTGTCATCTGCGTATCTTATATTGGTGATACAAACTCCATTTATTTTGATACCTCCCATGTCTTCCGCTAGAGCTTCTTTGAAAATTGCCTCCGAATAGATGTTGAATAAGAGTGGTGACAATATACAGCCCTGTCTTACGCCTCTTCGGATTGACACAGTGTCAGATGTTCTTCCTTCTATTTTTACTTCGGCAATCTGGTTACAGTAGAGATTCGCCATCAATGTAATATCTCTTTTTTCAATCCCGGTTGCGGATAATATTTCTATCATCTTTTGATGCTTGACACGGTCGAATGCCTTCCTATAGTCAATAAAGCAAGCGTATACAACTATGTTCATATCTCTGCACCTCTGTGCTAAAACATTTAAGGAGAAGAGGGCTTCTCGAGTGCCCAGTCCGTTCTGAAATCCAAATTGAGTGTCGCTTATTTGTTCTTCGCACTTCTTGTAAATTCGAGTGTGAATTATTCTCAGAAAGACTTTAAGGATATGTGGCATTAGACTAATCATGCGATAGTCGTCGCATTGTGATGCGTTTGTTTTCTTCGGAATCGTTACAAAAGTAGACTTGAGCCAGCTGGGACGGATCTTTCCCGTTCTGTATATGGTATTAAATAGTTCTAGCATAAAATCCAATCCTTTGCCTTCTTGGCTAGCAATGGTTTTAAGTACTTCCATATGTACCCTATCTGCTCCTGTAGCCTTTCTGTTTTTCTGAGTTTTCAACGCGTGTATGACTTCACTCTTTGTGATAGCTGGTCCATCTTCTCCATGTTCGATTACTACCTTGGGAGTCTCGTGTCTGTCGTCATCAAAAAGCTCCTCCACATAGCTCTTCAATCTTATTAGTTTCTCTTCGATACCAGTTATGATTTCATTATTAGTATCTCTTAGAATTCCTATTTGGCGTTTTCTTCTTATTTCTGCCACCTCCCTAACTTTCTTATGCACATTAAACGAGTCATGCTTCTGTTGTAGTTCTTCGATCTCTGTACATTTCTCGGCCAGCCATTTTTCCTTTCCCTCTTTGCACTTCTTCCTTACAGCTTTATTGAGTTCTTTATATTTTAACGGTGTAGATTTGGTCATCCTTCTCTGTGTCATAGGTTCTAAAATTTCATCCGTCATCCATTCCTTCCTCTTAATATTTTCCTTAAAACCGATCTCCTGTTCTTGGATCTTTATTATTGCGTCCTTCATCTGCCCCCATATGGTTTCTGTGTCCAGTGGCATTCTTGAGTCTATCTCCTTCAGTTCTCTTTCCAGTTTCAGCCCTATTTCTTCATGAATTTCCGAGTCGTTCAGTTTTTCTACATCTACTTGTTTATTTGTGGTTTCGCGTTTCACTTTCTTGAAACGCTTCATTCTGAGATCCATGACTACCGGATTATGATCGCTGTTCACATCCGCTCCGGGATAGGTTTTTACCGATTTTACATACTTTTTTAGCTCTAGACGCATCATTATATAGTCTATGTAGTATATCACTCAAGATTACGAAGTTATTAATGGTCTAACATATTTTCTAAATTCCTTGATTTCTAGAAAATTTAAATTGGTAGGCCCATCTAGATGTCCATCAATAAAAAATGGACCTAGAACAGTATCATCTAAGATGCCAGCCCATACGTTGACAGAATATCGAATTTGAGGCCTTCTTTGTCTAATGAAACGTGAATTCTCTATGGCATAATGATGGCAATTTTTTCTATTGAACATTCCCGAGTTTGTAAATAGAGATTCATCAGTCCATAGGATTTTCCTTGGGAAGTATTGATCCTGTTGCAGTTTGTCACGAAACCAATAACACAATTCCAACCTTCTGTTACCATCACCATGATGAAGAGTCTGTACACGTGTGAATTTATAATCATGGAACTTGTGTTTTTCGATTATTTTCCTTACAGATGAATCAGCAATACCACATTCTTCAGCAATTTTACGACTGGAATTCTCTGGGTCTATCGTTAGTTGAGCCAAAGCATTCACTCCGTTACCATTGACTTGTTTCCTATATGCCCTTCTCGGTCTTCTGACTCTTCCACAAAAAACCAAATTTCTGGAAATTCTCGTGAAGATAGTTCGGTGGGGTTGCTCCCTCTCTGGATACAAATTTAAATAAGTTTCAGCTGCCAATATAGAATACCTGTTGCTGCGAATGTATATGTTGTACATATCTAGCTTTTCGTCATCACTGAACATGTTGGCAATTAAGAAACACTAGGCGCTATACATCACTTGCATGCAAACTTACAGTTTTATTATTATAGATTCAATTGTTTTTTCACGGTCTACGCTCTTTACCCGATAGCTTGAATTTCAATTATTCGAGAAATTTTTGTATCTAATGGTTTATAATTAGAAAAACAAATGAGTAGTGTAAACGAATTAGGGATCCAAAAGGCTAATTTTTTGTCTATCTAGCAGCATTAACATCCAACATGGCGCCGATAAGAAATAAAAAAGTTGACTATCGCAGCTTGTGTTTCAATAACCTGTATACCAAGTTTAAAATACATCGTTATAGCAAATTTCGGGAAAATACCAAAAAAACGATACACTTCACGTGTGAAATGCCCTTTACTCAAGATTTAACCGTTATTAAACCCTATTGCACACATTCACCAATCGAATAAACATTCTAAGTTTGAAAAGAATTATTCTAGAGAATTTCGAAATAATTCCAAAAAATCCACAAGTACCAAACGTAAACTATCCGTTTATCTTAACTAATTTCAATAAAAAATTCAGTCAGTTTAACCCCGGTACGAACCGATTGATGTGTTCAAACCGTCCGTGACGTAGGTACCGCATACACACATCCTTTCAGCTGTATACATTGGATAACATTAACTGGATAATTTAGTAATTATACCCAATGACTATAGATTACGCATAATCACTATTTAATCACTTTGCTGTTAAGTGATCATAACGGATTACTCATAAATCTGTCAGTAGAGATTTGGGGAATTAAAAGTATCGTTTGGAATTACCACACGCAATTTAATGTAACTGATTAATAAGTTAGTCATTTAACACTTTTTAACAACTTAACTGTTAACTTTTTACTAACATTGTTCTGGTTAAACGTAAGATTTTTACAATTGTTCGCTTAATTAAAACTTTCTGATTTTAATGATCAAATTTAACCAAAAAATTTCGTAGGAAGTCCAATACATGTTGCAGGTTTTAATCCAAACCTGTCATAATTTTGCCTCACATTACATTGCATTTGAAGTGTAATTATTATTGAGAAATGCAGAAATTCTAAATTTGGTATCTTCGTTAGAAGCTCCATAAATGCTTCATGTGGAAAATTTCCAGTGGTCTGTAAATACCTTTATAAGATATGGTTTTATATACAGTGTTGTTAAAAATAGTTTTAAAAATTTATTTAAATACAAACGCAAATACTTTTTGTAAAATGCATTTACTTGTATTTTAAATACTTCTCTGGACAACGTATTTAAATACAAATAACAAGTATTTCGTTTTTGTATTTAAGCAGCATTTAATGTTGTAAATTATTTTTAATTGCAGCAATGTTAAGCATAACCCCAGGAAGCTTAGAATTCCTATTATTTTCTTCGTGAATTTGTTGAAATTATTCAATTTTTGAAATTTCTAAATCAGTTTAAGAAAATGGAATCTAATTTCTAATGGAAACATTCTAATGAAGTTCCAAAATCTTTTTTTTATTGCCCGAAGTTGTGAAGTTTTCAATTATTTTCAAAATATCTAAGTTATTTGTATCGAAAAGCCTCAAATACATAGGCTGACTTTTATACACTAAACCTAAGTTTATGGTTTGAACACTTAAAATAATCTCAAAAAGTGTTAGGAATTATCTTCTTTGCTTCACGAAATCGTAAAATTTTTGCAACTTTCCGAAATTTACCAACTACTTTGTAAACAAGTGTTTAGAAATTGAAGTGATACTTCAAAACACAACAGAATAATGTAAGTTTCAAACTTCTAAAAAGTAATCCCAAAGATGTCGACACATTAGACACTTTACTTTTTAACTTGATCTAACGAAGTAGCTAATTAAAAAACTTTATTAGTTACTTTTCCAACTTCATATATGGCAGTTCAAGTTATTTGTGTTGGATTAGAGTTGTCATAAGTTCTTTAGAAGCTCTTATACTCAAAACAAAAACTTTGCTTAACTTCATCACCTTAACTAGGTTATAAGTTAAGGTAATTCTTTGTTCGGACTATGTTTGCTGAGATTTTTCGTAACTAACTACGTCATTTTATACTCAAAAAGCAAACTTTGTTTAGAATAGGAGAATGTTCTCTGGGAGCTGATATGAATAGTCAGGAACGTTCTTGATAATCCCCAAATATGAATCAAATTTTTTATCTTGATGACAATTTTAGAGCCATGATTATGTTCATAGTAATGAACGAAACGTCGGCAGTTTGATATATCAAGAATTAGTTGTATTTATATTTGGGAATTATCAAGAACGTTCCTGACTATCGAACTTTGTTTAATATCATTTCAATAATATTTTAGTTACTAAAGTTAATGAACATCTTTCTTTGGGATCACTAACTTGGCTGACTTTGTAGGTAATTGACTTTCCTTAAGATTAAAAAAAACGAATTTGCTAAACTTAACAATGTCTTAATTTAATAAATTTAAGGTAGGTAAGCCATCCAACCAATAGCCCGAAAAACTCGCTTCGTCCAATCCAACACTTAAGCTTACCTCTGAGACACTGGCCGTCCTCGTCTAGTTCGCTCTCCATGACGAATGGCGGCGAGAGCGCCGTCACTATCCTGAAGACGGTCCTGGCGCGCGTAGAAACGGCGGCCACGGAGAGGTCCCCTCCGGGCCAGATGATGGTGTCTAGTCGGACCGAACGGCCAGAGACCATCCCGACCCTTTTCCACTTTAAGTTAGTCGATAACGGGGGAGATTCTGCCATAGAGGACAAACGTTATACGGAGAAAAAAAAAACTTTAGTAAAAGTTACAAACTTTAAACATAATGGAATACCTTCCTACCCAGGACAAATTTCTAACCCTCGAAATGTATTAGGCTAACTGAAGAAATCATTGGGCATCAGAATGAGTTTTCACATTGGATACGAATAATTTTTATGGTAGGTGCGTGAGTCGTTGGCTATCGAATTATAATGTATTTAACAGCGGAGAACGCGCACTGCCCTATAAAACTGGCTCAAATCTACTGATATTAGATTAAGTGCAATTATGAGATTCACAAGCACCGACCTAAAAAACTGAAATAAACTCCTGGACAAAATTAACGCGCCACAAAATTAAACTTGTATAATTACAATACCGAAATTAATATTGCAATAACATTTTTATAAAAGCTTATAGTTAGGTACTGTCTAGTAGATAGTAACTGAAATTAGCAAATCAGAGCGTTATCTCTAATAATTTTTTATCAAAGACATTTTTTTCTTGGAAACAATGCAAACTTGCAAACGGAAAACAAATGAAAACAATAGAATTTTCAGACTTAGAGCTGTTCTAATATCGTGTATGTCCTCCTTTACTCCTAATTACTGCTTCCATGCGTCTTGGCATACTGGAGATCAAATTTTGAACGACTTCTTGAGGAATATCTTCCCATTCCAGCATTGCTGCATCTACAGTTGATTGCGGTTGGGAGGTGGAGGTGTACCACGTCGAATCCTTTTTTTAATATCGTCCCATAGATGCTTTATTGGGTTCATGTCGGGACTCTTGGCTGGCCATTCCATGAACGGAATAGCTATAGCATTTAAGTAACGAATAACCTGCCCAGCCACATGAGGGAGAGCATTGTCCTGCATAAACAAGAAATTCGGTCCCACAATAGGAGCAAATGGCATTACATGGTCAACAACAATATGTTCCAGATAATAATCCGCATTCATTGACCTACTACGTATGGGGACCAATTCTGTGCGGCCATCGAAACAGATGCCTCCCCAAAACATTACAGAGCCACCACCAAACTGAACTCTTGGAGAAATATTGCAACTTGGAAATCTCTCTCCTGGCCTTCTCCAGACACGCTCACGTCCATCAGAAGCTTTAAGGCTGATTCTCGTTTCATCTGAGAATAAAACCCTCTTTCAATCATTACGAGTCCAATCTTGATGTTGTCTCGCAAAACGCAACATTCGTATTTTGTACTCTCTGGTGAGCAGGAGTTTCTTGGCCGGTTTTCTGCAGTCTAATCCAGCTTCATTTAAGCGCCTTCTAATCGTTCGAGAAGATACAAGAAGATTGCGAGCAGCTACGAGTTCATTTTGTAGGATGGTACTAGTCGTTGTCCTGTTTCTTAAAGCGGATTGTCTAAGAAAACGTTCATCTATTGGATTAGTACACCGTTTTCGCCCTTGTCCCGGCCTTCGTAAATGAGAACCTGTCTCGTTAAATCGTCTAACCATGCGACTTATGCTGGAATGGTTTCTTCTTATCACATTAGCAACATGAAGCATCGAATATCCCTCATTAAGCAAAGTTAATGCTCTTACTGCTTCTTCCACTGACAAATTTGTTCTGCGTTTCATTATTAAACTGGAGAACACTCTCACTTACACTATCAATAACAAAAAACCTTGATGGCTTAAAACAATTAGTCTTAATAAGCAACAATTTCTGATCAGATTTTAAATCAATTTTCATCGAAAATGCTTTTCTCTGATATTACACTTTTAAATCAAAACCCATGTTGACAAAATTTACTTGAACTGTCAAAGTATATCCGGAGCCTACTTGTAAGATTGCTAAACAACTGAAAATCATCATTATTTTGGAATAACATAAAATATATATGGTGGTGCATTAATTTTGTCCAGGAGTTAATAATGAAACAATTTCTGTGATCAATGATTTTGCGTGTATTTCAGAAGAACTTATCAATAGAATTTTCACACATCAAAATAATTGTGTACATGTGAGCTCCTCTACACTGGTTTAATCCAACATAACCTAATTCCAATTGACCACTTTTTAAAAATTTAACAAAATGATCCATCCCCTTCACACGCCTAGCTTTCTTTCGCTTGCCGCGATATTTTATCGGTTTTAGGAGAACTGAACTTGAAACGGCCAAATCAAGCTGACAAAATTCAATGTAACATTCTCCTCGAGATCTACAACAAAATACTAACTTCACGGTCGACGTTGTAAAACTTTTTAATCTCGTAATCAATTTAACTCGAGGATAAAGACGGGCGAGTAAGATTCAGAGTAGTAACCTCGTAAATAACTTATTGAGATTCGGTCATCAAATAAAGTCTTTATGGGATTGTGAAGCTTTATAACGCCGACCGTTAAAGCGCGCTTAAACACGCATTATTCAATTAGCACGTACCTGATTCGCTTCTATTGATAAAGATGCTACGTTCCGGTACTAAATTAAGAATCTCAAAATTTGCAACTAATGATTTGTCCACTTTGTCAACGCCAATTTCTTGTGATATTTTTTTCCCAGCTAAAGCGTCCGTGCATGCCGATCTCAGTTCTCTGGAAGGAAAAGAGAAATTAATTTGAAAATGTTCTGTTTGTTGAATAATCAATGTAAAATCTTGAAGCGAGTTTCGAAAAAAATTCAAAAAAATAATAAAAAATTATGAGATAAAGTGTCATTCAGAAAGTATTTAGTCAAAAATGTCAATTATAAACTACTCTTCAGAGAATATCTAACCAAAAATGTTATTAAGCTTTATTAAACATATAACAACAGTAAACTCTTCACCTCGGTCTATTTAAAATGTGTCCCACTGGCATACACAAAATAGACACGCTATGCTAATTTCGTAATTATAACACCGACTCATCGTAATAACATGAAACATTAATCAAGCCTCATGACTTCGCTAGAGTTCCAAGGACAGTATTTGTTTATCCAAGGACGTACCCACATTATATTCTGCGACACACTTAATTATAATTAAGATTCAAAGAAGATCCCAGCGATGATACGTAACAAATAATTAGTCCAATCAGCGCGCATTTTACTTTCCCGTACCCGATAATTTAGCGAAAATGTTTAAATAAACCATGGAAGCTACCAAAAGCTTCTCTCGTACAACAGAGACAAACGGCGGCGCAGATTAGATTTTAAAACGAACCGAGGAAAGTAAATTTAGTAATCTAAGTAGGAGCGTCGGTAAAGGGATGGGGCAAAAGATACCCTTGTGGATTTCGTGGTTAATTATTAAATTTCGCTAAAATGGAGGACTTGCGTAAATGAGGTAGGGATGTCTTTATGTACTCAGTTTTATTATTTATGACAGTTGGATGAAGATGTGATACATGTTATAAATAAAACATGTGAAAGAATGGAATAGAAGCGTAAACTCACACACAGTTCCAGATTTTTCAGGAAAATGAAAATACCCCAAATCTATCTCTTAAGTAAATTTAAATCAGCACATAATCTTAAGGATGCCCTAATGTATAATTGTCGTAGTAAGCCGATTGCTTATCTACTACCACAAAACGAAGAAAATAGGAGACACGTTTCAGAAAATCTATAATTGGAAATTAGACACCCAAAATTTTGTCATTAGGATTCTTCTGCTTATGTTGTTGACGCTTGAACGAATCGATATTGACTGACTGTTACTTAATTTCGATGCATTTCTTATCTTTCTGTTAAGAGAACAAGAGTAGTAGTATCGATGACATGTTAGCATGTTGATGATAACATTATTTATGGAATCTCCATGAATTATAATTTTAATTATTGGGTAACTTAATCTGGGTAATCTGTTTAAATAATGTTTTCACGAAGTTACTCACAATTTAATAATGCTACGTGCTGCGATTGTAATTTTTGAATAATTGACATGATGGGGGTAAGTCAATGCTCATTTAAAAATCTTCAATCAACGTGTATAGTATCATGAAAATAGTTTTGCGATAATCTCCACTAAACTGAATTGACATGTGAACCGTCAAGTAGCAAGAGAGTTTTGATAGACATGAACAATAATATAAGTCGTAAGAAAAAGAGTTTTAAACAGTTCAAACTGAATGGTTAGAGCCTATACTGAACTATCATCGTTTATGGTCCTTCGAGTGTACACTGTTTTAGCGTAATATACTTGTTATACTCTGTTCAAAACAATTCCTGATGCACGTCGTTTTGATGACGTCACCAAACATCCAACACTACCAACTTAATATAGTCCCAGGACAGCGCAATTTATGTGTTCCATGTATATTTTAAGTTGAGAATAAACATAACCATATATATTGTCAACCTAAAATATACACGGAACATATAAATTGCGATGTTCTGTGACTAGATTAAGTTGGTAGTATTGGATGATTCTGACGTCATCAAAATGACGTGTATCGGGATTTGTTTTGAATAGAGAATACATACATTGTTTTGGTTCTCTACACTTATTTAGGATGAATTTAAGATCCTTCTAGAAACAATTAAAGAAACCATAATGCTTCAAGGTTCTTTGGAATTCCGGAATCATTCAATAGGTATCTGCTTTGATGTTACAGAAACATTTAGAAAATCCGCTAACAAAAGGGGAGCGCTAGCGTAACTCTGTTGGACTTGATCGTTCCTCTCTTGATCCGCTGCGTTGGTATTTAAACCAGTCAAGTTGCTGATCGTTTATTTGATTACATTAGTTTTCACTGTTAATGATTTACAATATCATTCCCGCTCGCACGAGTGTCCTTGAAAGTAATTAGCATGACCTGACCCTGGTATTTATTAACTGAGTCGGCCATACATCTAATGAGGCATAGAGACAAGGGGAACTACGAGCGAGGAGACCGAACACTCTGACACATACGGACACAAAATTGAGCTCACCGATCTACTGAGCCGAATGCCGGGCGGAGGACAAAAATCCCGGTAGGCCGGTCGCCCTCCAGGCCGGGTCGCTTAACCAGAACTGCTAGGACGACTGAAACAATGGGAAACAACTTATCAGAAGCGAAGGGACCGGTTAAAATGCGATCTATCTCTTTTCGAGATTAAAACTGAGTCCTCGAAACCAGCCGAACAAGGCAAACGAATAGAAAGTTATTACAGGAAGGTTGAAAAATTGATATGATGTAAGATTAAAGAAATTAAAGGACGTTGGATGGTAGAACAAGAGAAACTAATGATGTACAAGACATGGGAGATACTTTCGGTAAAAAGAGAAAGAGATATTAAAAGCGTATAAAAACGACTTACAGAAGCTTAACGAAACTTTAAAAGGAACCAACTGTGTTTTAGTGGAAACAGGGTACCACAACTAAGTGAACTTCCAATCAAAAATCTAACAGGTCCGCTAGGTGAAGTAGAGCATGTAATCAAATAACAAAGATGCATAAAGCCATCAAGATCAGATGAAATTAACATTCAAGATGAGACTATTGACTTCCTGGTGAAACTGCTCAACCGGGCTATGACGTATCGTAATATTGCTGATCCGTGAATTTTAGAGGCACCATTTACTACAAGGTCTAATCCTCCAAGACCGTCTATATTGGCGGTGGATTTCAAATTGATGTCGGTAATATGAAGCTGTCCAGATATACTGTGTGTATTGTTGGTTGGGTACCAAATGGTATTTATTTACTTGTTTAATTTTTCAAGTAAAAATACCACGTCATGCATCATAGCTAGCCAATGCAGCAAGTAGTTACGATATTTATTAAGAGATAAATTAATAAAAATCAGAAAATCTCATGATAAATATACGCTATAGTTCCTTATATAGTTCTCAGATTGACCAAAACGACACCAGGATAACTTATAACGTACATTGGAGTCAGAAAGCAGTGTCAGGTAAGGTTAGAATACGTTATACGATAGTTATACGTTTATAATATAATTATATTTTTATAATTTATAATTTTTATTATATAATTTATAATTTTATTAGTTTATAATTTTTTAAATAGTTATACGATTTTGAGAGGTTTTTTAAAGATGTATCTAGTCATTAAACCCTTCAAACAGTATGTAAACCTAATTCCGCCAATTTCTTCAGACAACAGACGATGTAGGCATGCAAAATGGACTGAAGATTAATGAATATAGGTCACAAAATACGAAGTCTTAACCAACTATTCATAATCAACTTTAGGCAATAAAAATGCTACATAAATAGGGACATTTAGTACTATTTCTCATCGTATGAAGTCTAATACAAATGATTATATTGTCACGTCTAGGGACCTGATGGGTCCTGAAGGGTGATCAGTTCGGGGGTAGCAACTGTGGTAGGTCGAACAAGTTGAACGACCAATGACATTTATTTCTCCTACCAAGATATTGGTTTTCAAGAGTTTAGCGAAATAATCTGAACATTAATAACGTTAAACAGGGAAGATATACTATAAGAGAAAGCGAGACTAAACATATCACTGAAACACAAAATCAGTGGAACCCATGGTAAACAACGCTAAAGGTAAAATACAAAACGCGAGTTAATCACTAGACTAGCTTACATGAGCCTGGAGTAGAAGCAGGGGTAGATCACGACATGGCAGATGGACCATGTCGTGCTTAATTCGTTATTTATGTGCGTCGGTGTATTTATGTTACTCATGATGAAAATATTAAATAAACAAATGATCGTACGATGCAAAGACACTCCTTTCGACGTTTAAAGTGGAGAAATTAACGTTTTCTCTCTGGATTAATTACCTAGACAATGTGCTGCCGTGTGTATGTGGCAAGATTATTTGAGGAGTTGAATAATTAACTTTTTTGGATATTGAGTTTTTGAGGTTTTGAAACCAGGAAACATCTTCTTCAAATTAATTTAAATAAACCATTCTAATTTAGATTTTATGGTAATTAATTTGAAGTGGTGGCAACGATTTGTTTGTTTGGTTGTTTCAAAGCCAACTTGGTCATTGTAACGTCGCGTACGCATCAGAGATGTCGATTGTCTTAGATCGTTATAACTGACCGCACACTTCACGCGCCAAATTAATATTGCGTGAACAGTTGGGAAATGATAACACGTAATTGTAACTTCGGATTTACTAAACTATTTAAATGCAACAAACTTAAAATACAACGGAATAGGTGAAGATAGATAATGATTCTCTCGCAGTCAGACGAAGAGTGTTTCTTAAAATTAAATTCCTCAAAAGGAAGAGAGAGGGAACCACGATCTCCGCTTATTGGTCAGATTGATTTCAATCCCCTTTGCTCGTCGGTTTTTGGTTGAAAATCACCCCGGTAAAGAGTAAAGGGTGTGCTGACCATCGCTGAAGATCTCGTACTTTCCGTTATACACATGCTACGCATATTTTTGGTAATCGCTGGGTACCCTACTTCTTCGAAATGCGGTCAAAACTTGTCCGTAATACTTAAATACGTAAATCGTAAATACTCGATGACTTTCCCGGAAGGGTCTTTGTTACCCTTACGGCTCATTGTTGACGACTTGTGTTTTATAGCAAATAAATCTCGAAGAAGTATTGGGTACTCGAGGTGACAGCAACATCGACCTCTGTAAATCATCATCGGTGCAACAATAAATTAAACATGTAACTTATCATAGACGAAACAGTCATGAATGATAAACTTTTTGACAGATTTGCAAGATATTCGAGTCAATGATGTGACGATAAACAACAGAATATTAATATCGGAAGAAATGTGCCAAGTTTCAAAATGTATGAAAGTGCTCTTTAAAAGAAATTGAAAAAAGAACTGAAGAAATGATGCGATTTTCAAAGGGCACTCCCTGGAGATTTCGTTTAAACGGGCATAACACCCTGTATGTCATGTAATTCATTAAACTGAACAAACTAGTTCGTCAAACCAACTTTCAGGTCTAAATTGGGAAGTGTAAAATCTCCCCTAACTTGAGGTCATTAAAAATGGAAAACACAAAAACCCTTCCATTAAAAAAACGGCTCCACAATATAAACAAAAATGTTTATCGAATCACTCCCACTTAACGGGAGAACCCTTTCGCTCCAGCCGCTCCCCTCCGCCCAAGATATTTAACGATACCTGAGACCCCATTTGTAATAACGCACTCAGGGGCCGCGCCTTCGATGAAAATTGAAGCGGACCGACGTGACAGCGAAATTTATCAAATCTTCGACGGCATTATCGACAAATGTAACTGGAATCGTAACGCGCGCCTCGTCGGCCGATATGTATTTATTATGAGACGTCTGCAGGGAAAAGTACAACGGGAGAAGTTTTGGACGATTTCTCATGGGAGAAGGCCCACATTTTGCAAGGGAGGAAACGTAGGAACGTCGCGCGCCGACCGAGAATATTTGCTTTGCGAAACTCGAAAGGTAACAGTGGTGATACAGAGAAATTAAATTATTCTGTGACTGTGGCTGTGACAGAGGCCTGACCGGTCTTTTATTTAGTCGATAACTTAAGGAACCTAAGGAGAAATTTCCCACACAATTCCATACTTTTCAAGAAAACGAAAACACCTCAAATCTACCTCTTAAGTAAATTTAAATCAATAAGGATGCCTTAATGTATAATTGTCCTAGTAAGCCGCTTGCTTATCTACTACCACACAATGAAGGAAATAGTAGGAACGCTTCAGAAAATCTATAATTGAAAATTAGACATCCAATATTTTGTAATTAGGATTCTTCTGCTTATGTTGTCGCAGCTTGAATGAATCGATATTGACTGCTGTTACTTAAGTTGGATGTATTTTTTATCTTTCTGTTATAAGAAAACAAGAGTGAGTAGTATCAATTACATTTAGCATGTTGATGATAACATTATTTATGGAACTTCCATGAAGTTTAATTGTAATTAGTCGGTAACCTATGAAACTTAAGAACTAATTTAAGTAAATCGATTCATTTTAATATGTCAGCTTAGCATATTTTTGTGTATAACTGTATCTGCTATATACGATCAAAAAGTTGAAGTAGTCGTCTTGTGGGGCTATATAGATCCTTTAAAATGAGCTATGGTAAAAGTCCTTGCTATATTTGTTGCTTAGCAAAATCTTAAGTGAGTTTAAAAACAAGGTTCAATTAAATTATTAATTTTTTCTGAAACAATAGGTACACATCTTTGATTTTGTAATAAAAGTAATCTCTTATTTTGCGTTAATATGTCATTTCAAACCGCTTGATAGAGTACTTTTTGAAAAATTGAAGTTCATTTTTCCAGGCCCCATAATTTTGCAACGACGTAAGTAACATAATAATAATGTTAGACTAATTCAAAATTAATCCTGAAGAATTGTATTGCTAAATGACCAGAAATTTAATTTAAAGAATCTTAGAAGTTTATTGCAAAAGTGCAGTGTTTCTTAGCTTACAAAATGAATTGTATAACTTTGCTGCACTGATATATAAAATTATCCTTGTTTATTTAAAAAGATAGTATTCATGAAAATTGTTTACCAACACTCATGATACAAAGGCTCATTTAATTTCAATTTACAAATGTTATTTATAAATAAAATAGAAAGGTTTATAATAATTTATTTAACTATAATTGCGATATTGTTAAACATTTAAAAAATCCATTATGTATAATGAATAATATCTCAATTTATTTATTAATTTGCGTAAGTTAATTTCTGAAGAATAATTTATTTATTTTATGTTGTTTATGTTTAAACTGATTATGTAAATTCCTTAGTGAAAAATATGTGGAGAGTAATGTAATTGTGTTTAAAAAGTGCTTTAATTGAGGATTATTGGAACTATATAAAATATTCGATTTTCAGAAATGAAATGAAATTAGCTTTCCAAAATTAATTAGAATTAATTCCAAATTTAATCAACTAAAATACAACCTAATAATTTAATACCCTAAACTGAATTCTAAAACTAATGTTAGTGTAATTTGCACAAACAAAATAAATTTGCATTAATTACACCAATTGTATTTGCAATTATAGACATATTGATAGTTACTAAAATAGTTACTTAACATACAAGTCTCTCATATAGTTCAAGATTATAATTAAGACACAATGAACTGTACAAAATGAGATAATTCGGAAAAATGGTTTCTACAACATTCTTAGCGAAGCCCTTTGCATTCAGAATGTCACGTGATACACTACAAATAGTTTAGAAATAGAAAAGGTTTATGTTAAGAAATTGTGATTTATTGTAAACGAATTTAGGAAACTTTTTAACTTCAATCATTCAACTAAACACAACAATGCAAGATAACAAACACGAAATGTACCGTTGATGTAATGTAAAATGAATGTGTATAAAAATCCCGAAAATCTGGCAAATAAATTAGTATACTTAGTATGCTCAAAAGCGAAGGTGTGTAGTTGGCCTTAGTGAAGTCCCCTCTAACCTTAAACCGATCTGTGAGACTGCATTTCGGGAGGCTCTTACTTTACATTATAAGCTCTCACGATACGCACTGAGAGTTTACACCGGAGATTACGTTATAGACCAAGAGCTGGGCACGAGATTTCAACATCATCAGTAATATGGAATTCGTAAACAGGAATAAATTCTATTACCATCAGTTATTAAAGTTCCGAGCAGGCGGACAGCTTACTGGTTGCGAAGGGTAGTTATAAGGGGTGAAAGTGATTAATTTTTAGGGGAAGTTTCGGCATCGATAATAAGCTTAAAAATCTATGTAATGATAGTTCTTACCATACCTAAACTAAATTCCAAGCGGCGGACACATAAGTAGGTGCAAAGGGGGTGGCGGACAATAGTAAGGGGGTGAAAACGCGAAGAGCTAGAGCCGAAATTTCAACGTCATCTTCATCAATAATATGGAATTCGTACACAGGGATAAACTCTATTACCATCAGTTATTAAAGTTCCGAGCAGGCGGACAGCTTACTTGTTGCGGAGGGTAGTTATAAGGGGTGAAAGTGATTAATTTGTAGGGGAAATTTCGGCATCGATAATAAGCTTAAAATTGTATGTCAGGATAGGTCTTACCATATCTAAACGAAATTCCAAGCGGCGGACACATAAGTAGGTGCAAAGGGGGTGGCGGACAATGGTAAAGGGGGTGAAAACGCGGAGAGCTAGAGCCTAAATTTCAACGTCACCGTCATTAGTAATATGGAATTTGTACACAGGAATAAACTCTATTACCATCAGTTATTAAAGTTCCGAGCAGGCGGACAGCTTACTTGTTGCGGAGGGTAGTTATAAGCGGTGAAATTTGTTAATTTTTCGGGAAAATTTCAGCATCGATCAGATGCTTCAAAATTTATGTAATGATAGATCTTACCATAAATGAACGAAATTCCAAGCGGCGGACACATGAGTGGGTGCAGAGGGGGCGGCGGACAAGGGTAAAGGGGGTGAAAATGCGGAGAGATAGAGCCGAAATTTCAACGTCATCGTCATCAGTAATATGGAATTCATAAACAGGAATAAACTCACTAATTTTGCCATTCCAATTTTCACCCCCTTTACCCTTGTCCGCCGCCCCCTCTGCACCCACTCATGTGTCCGCCGCTTGGAATTTCGTTCATTTATGGTAAGATCTATCATTACATAAATTTTGAAGCATCTGATCGATGCTGAAATTATCCCGAAAAATTAACAAATCTCACCCCTTATAACTACCCTCCGCAACGAGTAAGCTGTCCGCCTGCTCGGAACTTTAATAACTGATGGTAATAGAGTTTATTCCTGTATACGAATTCCATATTACTGATGACGGTGACGTTGAAATTTCGGCTCTAGCTCTCCGCGTTTTCACCCCCTTACCATTGTCCGCCACCCCCTTTGCACCTACTTATGTGTCCGCCGCTTGGAATTTCGTTTAGATATGGTAAGACCTATCTTGACATACAATTTTAAGCTTATTATCGATGCCGAAATTTCCCATACAAATTAATCACTTTCACCCCTTATAACTACCCTCCGCAACAAGTAAGCTGTCCGCCTGCTCGGAACTTTAATAACTGATGGTAATAGAGTTTATCCCTGTGTACGAATTCCATATTATTGATGACGATGACGTTGAAATTTCGGCTCTAGCTCTTCGCGTTTTCACCCCCTTACTATTGTCCGCCACCCCCTTTGCACCTACTTATGTGTCCGCCGCTTGGAATTTAGTTTAGGTATGGTAAGAACTATCATTACATAGATTTTTAAGCTTATTATCGATGCCGAAACTTCCCCTAAAAATTAATCACTTTAACCCCTTATAACTACCCTTCGCAACCAGTAAGCTGTCCGCCTGCTCGGAACTTTAATAACTGATGGTAATAGAATTTATTCCTGTTTACGAATTCCATATTACTGATGATGTTGAAATCTCGTGCCCAGCTCTTGGTCTATTACGCCCTGTCTCCCACTACGAGAACTTCAAGCTCCAAGATCTTCAAGTCGGATCTGCACGTTACCTTACGTGTCTCCTTCCACAAGTAACACAAACTAGGATCTACACGTTACGCTCTCAGATCCACCTCGGAGAGTACGTTACGCCCTGTCTCCATTATTCAAACGTCTACAGCCTTACAACCTGTCGACAAGATTCAACTCCGCAGCCGACAACGAGCTACGAGGGTCTACAAACAGTCCACTACACATGGTCCACGTCACCCTTCGTTTAATGGTTTTGAATCAATATAACTAATCAATCCTGAACTCAGGATATCTATCTATTTCCACATGGAGAGCTATACATATATAGACACAATAAATACTGGATTTAATGCCCAAATGTCGTTTAAAATTTCTTTTACGGCATCGTCGGGATCGCAACCCGAGCCGTTAAACTTCATAGTTAATATTCCCGCAGAGATTGATTCTTGTCTCAGGTTGCGTTTTATTCGCTCGCAATAAATCGGCGGGATAGTGGCAGACACGATAAAACCGGGAATATTAGATTATACGAACGGCGGACGTGCGCGTTCCGTGTTTAGTGTCCATTAGGAGCGTAGAGTGGCTTTTTAGGGATCGGATTCCACCAGCGGAAAAACAGGATCGGGTTGCCGAAGGTGAGGGAACGATTCACTTTGCAGACGCTTGAAGTTGTCTTTGTTATTCGATTCGTAGTTCGAGTTAAATGAGCCGTACGTCTCCCGGTTCCTCGCGGCGTCTTAAAAGCTTCCCGGGAAAGATCCCGGCATTAGCAGCTGCCTACCGGAGGGCCATTAATTCTGACGAACTCCAGGAAGGGCCTGTCTGCTCTTCTTAGAGCCGAAGGCGCGCGGATAATTTACGATTGATTCGAAAGGGAGAGATGAATCCACTCGAGCCCGAGCGGATCCGCGAATTGCGGTTATTACGCCCTTTAACGAGGGGAGAGAAAGTGTCTTCCCGAATTAAAAAATGATTATTCCCTTCATAAGACAAAAGGGGACAAGAATGATGGGGCAAATGTCCCGACTCTATTTCCTTTCATTTGTTCGCCGCCAGTGTAGACTTCATAATTTCCATCGTCAGGCCAACGGCTAAAAGAAAACATATCACTTGCTCTGCGACCTTAAAACGTATTAAATAAAACCTAACTAGTTCAATTATTAATCCAACTACTACAAGTGCCAATTGTATCAGCGTAAATAGTCTTCAGAACGAACGGGAAAAGATTGCCTGGGTTGAAAGCAAGAATCTTAGCTTAATATGAACACACTTTACACCAATATATTCCAATAAAGCAATACAAGGACAACATTTTTTTCTTCGACTACTAAAATCGTTACCTACATCAACCTACATATCAATTGTGAAAGGAGGTTTTGGGGAAAGTGAAGGGCTTACTGCCTTTCCCTTTTGTCGACAATAATACGATATTGGAGCACGAAGAGCTCGAAATCATTCAATATTCATATTGGATATAGAGCATCCGAAAAACAAGATAACACTCGTTGGTATGAATTTATCTAAAGGTCGCCATAAGGATATAGATGTCGCCGATGTAATAAAAACAGGGCCATAATTAATATCGCAAATTTTACAACCTTCACGGCTTATGATCGCGCATTTTCCGACAGCATTGTGCTACTTGATCACTATAGATTAATTTTCACTGATTCAAATGCGAATTATTTACCGATTTTAGAGGATCACTTTTCGATTCAATCGCGAATTTTCCGAACATACCGACTTATGATCACACAATTTCCGAACGCACCGTGCAACAGGATCATGATAGGCATTAATCTTCACCGATTCAGTGACGAATTTTAATACCTTCCCTACTTAAGAATGCGTAATTTCCGGCCACGCATTTTAGAAAGTACGTCGTACATTGGTTAGCGGCTTACCGATTAAACCAAGAATTTTCCGACCTTCGCGATTTATAATCGCGTATTTTAGGACTGCACCGTGCTACAGGATCACCCCCGATTAATTTTCATTGATTTGGTATCGAATTTTCAGATCTATGCGAATTACGATCGTCTATTTTCCGACCACATCATGCTACACGATCATTACAGATTAATTTTCATCGAATTAGTAGCGAATTTTCCGACCTTCGCGACATAAAATTGATTATTTTCCGACTACATCGTGATAGTAGAAACGTAGTCAATTACTTTCGAAATCTGCCGATTAAACCGAAAATTTTCCGATCTTACCGTGCTCCGTGATCATTACAGATATTAACCATCACCGATTCAACAGCGAATTTTCTGACTATCACGGCTCACTGTCGCGCATTTTCCGACTGCACCGTGCTACAGGATCATTACAGATTAATTTCCATAATATATCCGAGAATTTTCTTATCTCCACGACTTATTATCGTCCATTTTACGATCACATCATGCTACACGATCATTACAGATTAATTGTCATCGAATCAATAGCGAATTTTCCGATCTCTTCGCGACATAAAATTGCTTATTTTTAGACTATATCGTGTTAGTAGGTACGTAGTCAATTACTTTCGCGATCTACCGATTAAACCGTAAATTTTCCGATCTTACCGTGCTACGTGATCATTACAGATATTAACCATAACCGATTCAAAAGCGAATATTCTGACTATCACGGCTCACTGTTGCGCATTTTAAGACTGTACAGTGCTACAGGATCATTACAGATTAATTTCCATAAAATATCCGCTAATTTTCTTATCTCCACGACTTATTATCGGCCATTTTCCGACCACATCATGCTACACGATCATTACAGATTAATTGTCATCGAATCAATAGCGAACTTTCCGACCTTCGCGACATAAAATTGCTTATTTTCTGACTATATCGTGTTAGTAGGTACGTAGTCAATTACTTTCGCGATCTACCGATTAAACCTAAAATTTTCCGGTCTTACCGTGCTAAGTGATCATTCCAGATATTAACCGTCACCGATTCAAAAGCGAATTTTCTGACTATCACGGCTCACTGTTGCGCATTTTCCGACTGCACCGTGCTACAGGATCATTACAGATTAATTTCCATAATATATCCGCGAATTTTCTTATCTCCACGACTTATTATCGGCCATTTTCCGACCACACGATTACCGATTCAACAGCGAATTTTATGACTATCACGGCTCGCTGTTGCGCATTTTTCGACTGTACCGTGCTACAGGATCATTACAGATTAATTTCCATAATATATCCGAGAATTTTCTTATCTCCACGACTTATTATCGTCCATTTTACGATCACATCATGCTACACGATCATTACAGATTAATTGTCATCGAATCAATAGCGAATTTTCCGATCTCTTCGCGACATTGTAACGCGGCTTATGTGCGGTTACTTGTGAGATTTGGCGCTGGGACGGAGTTCGGGAGTTCGGGAAACGGTTTTAAGAGTCGGTTTTACGGTTTTGCTCGGGCGCCAGATTTTTAAGGGTTTTCTCCCTCGGGAATATACCTGGGTAATTTTACGAACTCAGGAGATTACCAGGGTTGTCTGTAGAAATGAAACACACGCTCAAAAATAGAAAATCCTAAAATCAATTTATTTGGCCGTGAAAACAATTCGTACATTTAACACCTGCCGGCGTCAGGTCGTCGGACGGAAATCGGGCAAAAACTTATTTACAATTATTTTTGGTATTTCAAAAAGGAAACATACGGATGCGAGAATATTATTATTACAGTTGGAGAGGAATAAAATTTTATTCTAAATAAATCGGAAAGATTGTTTAAATAAGCGAAAATGCGAAAGCGGAAAATCGTACGAACAATTTTACAATGAAAACGAAATAGCTAAATACGGAGAAGATAAGAAAACGTGCAGTGGCTAATATTCGGTAGTGCGTCTATTACGAGAGAGCGAGAGTGTGAGAGAGAGCAAACGGAGGGCAGCGGAAAATTAATTTTTCCCTACAATGGAGGAAAAATTAATTTGTAGCGGTTCTGAGCGAGACGGTTGTTAGCGGTTCGACGTACACGCTAACACACATAGACGGAATAGCAAAACATTTGCTATTAGCGGTCGGTACTGGACGATTACATAACAGATAACAAATAGTTCAACATATGACGGCGGTAACGTTCACAATTACATTGATCGGCGGTGATACGCACACAATTACATATAACAAAGAGTTCGGCGGATGTAAAGTTAACCGGCGGTGGCGATCACAGTCGACAGACAACGGCGGTACTTTCACAGTTACATATAACAGAGAATTCGGCGGTTTTAACGGCGGTGACAAACACAGATCATGGACGATTACGTAACGAATAACAAATAGTTACATATAGCGGCGGTCGGCGGTACGTTCACAGTCAGACTCTCACAAATATCGGTCGGTGACGCTCACAATTACATATAAGACAATTACATAGATCGGTCGGTAGGACAGAAACACAACGGATAAATGCTAATAACGGACGGTTGGCTACAGACAGGTAATGGCTCTCACCTTGGATTAACTCAGGCAGAGAACGCCGTAGAGGGCGAGTGGCTCATATTCATTTAGTCCGGATATTGAAATTATGGTGGATTGAACAGTGCCTTATCGGCCGCCATCTATCCGAGATAGATTTGATTTCGCGATCGAATGTATGGTGGGTGGTCTACTCTCAGCTCTCGAAAATCGGTTTCGTTACATCCCCCCTTTTGTTCCTCAAGAAAAGCAATAATTGTAACGGTTTCATACGGAAATTATTGCTTTTCTTCTAAACAATAATATCGGCGGATAAGGTGTCGAAGCTTTTCGCGGTGAAGTGATTAAACGGTTGCACGTGTTCCTATTTACAAAACAAAAAAAATCTATTCTTAACCCGGTTGAGTCCCTATTCCATAAAAATCTTATTCGTATTACCAATTTACTATTCCCGGAAATGCTTACCAAAATAAAAAAACAAATTAATAAACAAAATATATAAAACAATACTTAAATGTTTGCGGCTTCTGCGCTCTACTCTCGGCGACAATCCCGCGACGTCCTGCTTATCTCGTCCCAGCGGCAGCAAGACAAAACTCCGGGTTCCGTCGAGCCTGGGGTCGTCCGGACGTCGGCGTCGGCGGTGTGGGTTGGCGGCAAGGGTGTCGGCTTCCATGGCGGCGTTTGACGACGATGGAACATCGACATGCTCCAGTTCCATTCCTCCCTTCCTTGAAGTAGGCTAAGGGCGGTGGGTCGGTGTCGGTTTCGTTGTCGGCGGGGGCCCAGACGACTAACACTATGCGACGCCACTGGTTGCGGACTCCGTCGTGTCGAATGGTCGTTTCTCGTGGCGCCTCCCGGCGGTTCCTCTTGTTGGCGGCGGCTCTGACGATTAACACGATGCCACGCCACTGGGCGCGGACCTCGTCGTGTCGAATGATCGTTCTTCGTAGCGCCTCCCGACGGTTCCTGTTGGGGGACCTTATTTCTCCGGCATGACTCGCAACTCCGAACGTACTTGGCAATGTCCCTGAACATTCCCGGCCAGTAATATCGGAGTGCCATTCTGGCGGTCGTTTTGGCGATTCCCATGTGTCCTGCAGTGGATTGGCAGTGATTTTCGGTAATCACTCGGTTTCGGGACTGCATCGGGACACAGAGTTTCCAGGGATCCACCAATTCGGGTTCGGTGTGATCGCGGCTGTCCCAGAAATGACGATAGAGCCGTCCCTTCCTCTCGCAATACTTCGGGTTGCCTTCGGGATTCACATGGACATCCTGCAACTTCCGACGGTACCAGGAACAAGCGATTTCTTGTTCCTCGGTGAGGACGGGATCGGACAGCGGAGCTCTAGGTAGTGCATCGGCCACACGGTTTCGACCTTCTCGGCGCTGGTTCTCGTGTTGTATCAGGGGCGTCGTTTCTCGGATTTCTTCGAAGGCATTTAAATCGTCATCTTCTTCGAGGAAGTTTTGTGGGCGGCGCTCCTGTTCGGTAGTCAATATGCGGAGTTCTGGGGCGGAAGTTTCCTCTACCGGGGTGCAGGAAGACATCTGCGTCAGCTGCAGCGGTCGGCCTTCCATGTAGACGGTCCTCGTTCCCAAATCCAGTTGGAAGCGAAGGCGACAGAGGAGATCCATTCCAATCAGCAAGTCAGAGGATAAACGGGGAATATAACCCCAACGGTGTGTGACTAGTCGGTGTCCCATTTTCACCGTGAGCTCTAGGTTTTGTTGTACGCCTACTAGATCTCCGCTAGCGATACGGGCGTACGAACGAGTCTCTCCAGACGTCGGAATATTAGCGGCGGCGCATTGTTGTGCAATGCGATCTCCCACATAGGATCGGGTGGCTCCTGTGTCTAATAGGGCGATGTAACGTTCCCCATAGACAGACACCATTAAATGAGGGCGGTTGTCGTTATTTTCGGTGGCGGAAATCTCTTCAGAGGTTTGTGGCGGCGCTCGCTGATCCTCCCTTGGTTGAGTCCAGCGGGCTGATCGGTTTCCCGGACAGGGGCAGTCTCTGGATAACACCCCTTCGGCGCCGCACCTGGAGCAGAACAGCTTGGCAGGACGTCGGCACTCAGTCCTGGCGTGTCCTATTTCTCCACATCTCCAACATCTCAGGGTAGAGGTGGTGCTCCTCCCGGATGCTCTGGAATGAAATGGAGGGTTCGCCCTAGCCAAGGGCGACAGCGGCGGCGGGTCGGTTTGTACAGGAGGTGGATTCGTCCTGGGCGGAAGTGGCAACGGCGCGCTCGTCGATGGCGTGAAACTGCGTGTCGACGGCTCGACTCTCGGTGCGGGAGACGATCTCGGCTTCGGCGCGGATGCCGTCTCTCTCTTCAATTCTTCTCTCAGCAACTCGAAATCCCGGGTTACATCACAGAACGACGGGATGTCTTTGAAATCGGTACGTCGGATTTGCTGACGGTACGAGGGTCTCAGGTTTCGGTACAGCCACTGGAGTTCTTGTTCTGGAGACATCTGTCCATGTCTGCGTACGAGGGTTTGAAGATCAGTAATATATTTCGATACGGGCTCGTCTTCCCTCTGGACTCGGCGGCTGATTTCGACTTCTAAATCGATCTGGTAGTTGACCGGGTAGTAGAATGTCTTGAAGTTCTTGAGGAAGTCTTCCCACGTATGGATACGTTGGCGGTTGTTTCGGTACCACAGTGCGGGGTCCCCTCGTAGTAATTCAGGCATTACGGGAAGAAGTCGGTCGAGGTGGATGTTCTGCGATGTACATATTTCCTGGAGACGCTCGATGAAGGTTACGGGATCGGTTCGGCCGTCGAAGACGATTCGCCACTCATTTACCCTGAGTGGTGTAAAACTAGGAACGGTTTCGGGAGAGATCATATTAGACACTGCGGGGTTCGGTGGGGGCGGAGTAGTTTCGGTCGCGAAAAAGGGTTGCGGCTTTTCCTGAGGACAGGGAGAACTAATTCCGTCTCGTAAAAATCGCACTACACGTTTTCTTAATTCGTCGACGGTACCTTCTGTATTTATTCGGAATTTCGCGGCTTCGGCTTGTAGATCGGATTTGTTTAATTTATAAATCCAACCTACACGAGGATCGTTAGTTTCGGTGTTCGGAATCTCGAGAGATGATTTATTTTCCGCATTTTCTTTAAGGGGCATTTTGGGTGTTTGTTTCTACAGACAATTACACGAAAGTGAAATTCAAAGTCCCTGCTCTCGGGCGCCAAATTTGTAACGGGGCTTATGTGCGGTTACTTGTGAGATTTGGCGCTGGGACGGAGTTCGGGAGTTCGGGAAACGGTTTTAAGAGTCGGTTTTACGGTTTTGCTCGGGCGCCAGATTTTTAAGGGTTTTCTCCCTCGGGAATATACCTGGGTAATTTTACGAACTCAGGAGATTACCAGGGTTGTCTGTAGAAATGAAACACACGCTCAAAAATAGAAAATCCTAAAATCAATTTATTTGGCCGTGAAAACAATTCGTACATTTAACACCTGCCGGCGTCAGGTCGTCGGACGGAAATCGGGCAAAAACTTATTTACAATTATTTTTGGTATTTCAAAAAGGAAACATACGGATGCGAGAATATTATTATTACAGTTGGAGAGGAATAAAATTTTATTCTAAATAAATCGGAAAGATTGTTTAAATAAGCGAAAATGCGAAAGCGGAAAATCGTACGAACAATTTTACAATGAAAACGAAATAGCTAAATACGGAGAAGATAAGAAAACGTGCAGTGGCTAATATTCGGTAGTGCGTCTATTACGAGAGAGCGAGAGTGTGAGAGAGAGCAAACGGAGGGCAGCGGAAAATTAATTTTTCCCTACAATGGAGGAAAAATTAATTTGTAGCGGTTCTGAGCGAGACGGTTGTTAGCGGTTCGACGTACACGCTAACACACATAGACGGAATAGCAAAACATTTGCTATTAGCGGTCGGTACTGGACGATTACATAACAGATAACAAATAGTTCAACATATGACGGCGGTAACGTTCACAATTACATTGATCGGCGGTGATACGCACACAATTACATATAACAAAGAGTTCGGCGGATGTAAAGTTAACCGGCGGTGGCGATCACAGTCGACAGACAACGGCGGTACTTTCACAGTTACATATAACAGAGAATTCGGCGGTTTTAACGGCGGTGACAAACACAGATCATGGACGATTACGTAACGAATAACAAATAGTTACATATAGCGGCGGTCGGCGGTACGTTCACAGTCAGACTCTCACAAATATCGGTCGGTGACGCTCACAATTACATATAAGACAATTACATAGATCGGTCGGTAGGACAGAAACACAACGGATAAATGCTAATAACGGACGGTTGGCTACAGACAGGTAATGGCTCTCACCTTGGATTAACTCAGGCAGAGAACGCCGTAGAGGGCGAGTGGCTCATATTCATTTAGTCCGGATATTGAAATTATGGTGGATTGAACAGTGCCTTATCGGCCGCCATCTATCCGAGATAGATTTGATTTCGCGATCGAATGTATGGTGGGTGGTCTACTCTCAGCTCTCGAAAATCGGTTTCGTTACAACATAAAATTGCTTATTTTTAGACTATATCGTGTTAGTAGGTACGTAGTCAATTACTTTCGCGATTTACCGATTAAACCGAAAATTTTCCGATCTTACCGTGCTACGTGATCATTACAGATATTAACCATCACCGATTCAACAGCGAATTTTCTAACTATCACGGCTCACTGTTGCGCATTTTCCGACTGCACCGTGCTAAAAAATCATTACAGATTAATTTCCATAAAATATCCCCGAATTTTCTTATCTCCACGACTTATTATCGTCCATTTTCCGACCACATCATGCTACACAATCATTACAGATTAATTGTCATAGAATCAATAGCGAATTTCCCGACCTTCGAGACATAAAATTGCTTATTTTCCGACTATATCGTGTTAGTAGGTACGTAGTTAATTACTTTCGCGATTTGCCGATTAAACCGAAAATTTTCCGATCTTACCGTGCTACGTGATCATTACAGATATTAACCATCACCGATTCACCAGCGAATTTTCTGACTATCACGGCTCACTGTTGCGCATTTCCGACTGCACCGTGCTACAGCATCATTACAGATTAATTTCCATAATATATCCGCGAATTTTCTTATTTCCGCAACTAATTATCGGCTAGTTTTTGACCGTATTGTGCTACAGGATCATAGAGATTAATTTTAACCGATGTAATCTCGAATTTTCCGACCATCATGGATGATCGCGCATTTTCCGCTTTAATCACACTAACCGCTTCTAAGCTTAACACCTGAAATTAGACGCTTTACCACAATATATGATATTACACTAAATGTGTTTTTACCGTTTTCCTGTATATACTCCATTTTTGTATTTTGTGTATTTTTCCGTCCGATTTATCGAACATAAGATGTTATTCATTTCCCGGCTTCCGCGTTTCCTTTTCACCGACATCCTGGCATTCTCTTAAGTACAACTACTTCAGGACTTAGGGAGTAAACCCTTAAAATCTGACCACCGAGGAAACCGTATCGTAAACCAAACTTTAACTCCGAAATGTTGCCCGCCTGACTGCTTTAAATTTTTGTTTTCACCGCAAGGTAAATTTCACACAATTGAAATATCCTTTTGAGTAAAGGTACATATTTTTAAACCATAGTCAAAGAGAAATATCTGGTTAGAGGTTGTGGTCAGGTATTTTGTACAAATTTAGTTTAATGGAACACCTAAATTCAACATGTGTATTGGTTAATTTATAGAGTTTGCTAGAGCTACCTGAGATTTTAGTACGACAGTTTTAATAGGAAAATTTGAAATTTTTATTTGGAAATGTACGTACTTTAACACAGCTTTCTTCTTGGCAAATGCCCTTTTTTTCCCTCTTGTGCCCGCCAGAGAGACAGCAATATTATTATCAGCACCCGGTGTTTATATCATTAATATATTCATTTATACTGAACTAAATGGATTTATATTTCTGTACATTTTAACATCTGCTAATGGCTTTTGATTGGTCCTAATTATAATAAGTAAGATTTAGCAGTAATTACACTAGCTGTGCGCAATGCAAATGTAATAAGTCATAAAGATCGGAATAAAGTTATTTCCGGCAGCTGTTACGCAAGCGTTCGAAATGAAGGGGACCCTCCGTGAAGACAGCATTAATCATTGAATCCCCAATGAGAAATTTAAAGGGGAATTTAGAAAAAAGGAAAGAGCAACGCAACTTCATAAGAGTGAAAATCATACCATTACATTAAAGATGTGGTGAAATTGATAAACTTGAAGCTTCATTTTTACAATTCTGATAGCTTTGTAAGGTTTATATTTGGGTACAGTCAGTGAATTGTTGATGGCTTGTTTGCTTCAAGTCCAGCTGAGTGCATAAATTATTTTAAGATAGCTTTTAATTTTCTTATAGCCGTTCACTTTTAGCATTTTTTGTTATATTTGCTGTTGGCATGTTATAGAAGTTATGAAGCAAAATTTTATTAACTCTCTTAGTTTCCTTACCGAGCAGTAATTTTATACGGTGGCCACTCACTGCGATACTACAAACACTTTGCTCTTCAACTCGAGCCTGGAATAATTACACGAAGTTAATGAAGTATGCACGGAGTTAGGCACTAATTTCAGTAATTTATTTACTCGGAGAACTTCTGCCTAAGCAAAGTTCACAGCAACCCGAGATGTTCGGCCATTACTCGGCTCCGCCGCCATTGACTTACACACAAAGCACATCACACAATATGTAAATGACTTTTTCTCCGCTCTCGACGGATTTATCGAAATAATTTATGGCATTGATGCGGACCCAGAAAACCGCCTATACGTCTCTGGATTCCACGACAAACATGAGGCCCCGAGGCCAGGGCTTCGTAATAAATCTGGACCCCAAGAGGACCGAACTTCACAAAGTGCTGTAGATTACTGGAAAATATATATTTATTCAAAGTGGGACAGGACAAATCATAATGAATAAGACACAGGTCGAATAGACGGTGAAAGTAACAGCGAATGCGGTCGTTTTAAGTTTTTTGTAAGTATTGGAAAAGTGGATTTATCGCTTGTTTTGCGAAGGCAGGAGAGTAAAGTTATGGGACTCTAAAGGGAATGTGTTTTATGCTTTCTTTTATGATCGCTTCGTAAATACGTGTGTTGTCGCAAAACGATAATTCAGAAGAACATGTTGGGCTACTATAGGTTAATTACACAAAATAACATATATCAATATTACATTTCGAAGACAGAGTCGTCAAGTAATTTCAATTCAATCACTTTTACTTCAGAGATACTGGATTTCGGTCGATTTTTCGAATTTTAAATTTATAATTTCGAGACGTTTTAGAGTCTGAAAATGTCAGGATGCGTTTGTGACAGTTTATCTTGGAAAGTGAAAATGTCAAACGGTTAAAATTATGTATTTAGATTTTCTGCCATACGAGGATATCCAAATGAGATTTTTATCAGGATCCGCGTGGTTAAAGGGGTAATTTACACAGGTCGTTTTTCGATTTTTTTGAAATTTTAAAACAAGCAATTTTTTAACATTGGAATATTCAATCTACCGTCAATTATGTTTCACGAAGTTTAATAACGTTTTTTACGAAATTCTCTCTGGAGGGCATTAGGACGAATAAGATCAACAATAGGGTTCGAGAAATTAAAGAAGAATACCGAGTCAGAAGACAAGACAGACAAATTTCCATAAACAAGACCAAATGCATGGTTAGGGCAAGGAAAGCTCTGCACTGTAAACTGGCAATTGAAGATACAACTACTGTCACGGCCTAGTGGCCTAGGGCCCAAAGGGCTACTCAGGTTGGAGGTGGTAGCTGGGTAAATACGAAAAAACCTTAAACAAAACCAGTACCATTTATTCAATACCAAATTCAGGGGGAGAGAGAAAGAGAGTATACCGGTGTTAGAGGTTGATAAAACAATGCAAACATCATCAAACTGTTCGACAACATAAAAGAAAGGCAAAAATATCAAAATGATGTATAGAAAGGTTGGCTTACGATTGTTCCCAGGGAGCCTAGAGGGGTAGATGGTGCGGGGCTCGCCTCAGCGGGAACATCTCTCTTCACAACAGAGCGGCAGGCGGGCACGAAAGCAGATGGGCAGCGTCACAGGACGCAACATCACTGGATATGGATAACGCCTGATGCAGGCCCCCATATTTATTATAATTCATCTTGTTTTCCATCTGACGCGTGTTCCCGGTGTAAATAAATTTTCTTGCCCCACTAGACAATTCTTTTGCGAGGTAAGGCCAAGTTGATTCAGGTAATCGCCGATCTAACTCGACCTGATCCGTTTCGTGGGATGGCCTCGAGATACTATTTACCAAATCACGTGATTGGAGTACCTTGGATGCAAAATTACAAACACAGGGTATCTTAAAGGTAAAGTGAGGAAACAAGCCAAGAAAGCTGCTACATTACCTGGACATCTCAAATATTCAATCTGGAAGAATAAACACCTAAGTACAGATTGCAAATCGAGAATACACCAAACACGCATACGACCAGTAATGACCTATGATGCGGAAACGAGGGCGGAAATATCAGTAACAAAGGGGATCTCAAGAACCACTGACATGAAAACCCTGGGATACACACTAGACGCTAGGCAACGAAACACATACATAAGAGGAAACAGTGCAAAACAGGTGACGTAATAAGGATAGGAAATAGCAGAGGAGAATGGAAGCAGCAAGTCAGCCTAATGAATAACGACAGAATATCCAAGATAGTACGAAATAACATATCACATTAGAGACAGCTGGTAATCAACTTCACAAGGATTGCCATTACATAGAAATCAGAACCAAACAGGCGATACGCTTTCCTAAAAGAAGAGGACGAAGAAACTTAATCACGAATTATAGTACATCGACTTTAAAAATTAACCCCGGAAGATTTCCGCGGCTCCTTATAATTCCCGACGTCGACGCCGTCTCGACGAATGGAAATTCAGCGGAGCCGAGCTGAGTGGCACTTACGACGGCACACCCTCTGGATCCATAAACGGCGTAAATCGCTCGAAGAGCCGCCTCTCTCCCTGCACTTCGCGGGGGAACCCCCGACGAGTGCACCGCGTCTCGGCCGGAGAAGTCTCGATCCCGAGACGCCAATTATTGCCTTTCGATGTGCGAACACGTAGAGGGACGTCGCCTAATCGATAGACGTAGAAAATACCGTCACACGGATTTCGGGACAATTCGAAAATCGTCCGTCGACAGCAAGTGCGAATTAGATGAGTATTGGAAGGTGGAGAAATATACAGACCTATTCTACAGAGTCGCAGTATGGTATAAACATAAGAGCGAAAGAAAGGCCATATATTTCTGTTTAGCTAAACAGAGAAAGAACTTTTGCAACGTTGCTAAATCGTGAAACATTACAGTCATCCGCTCCGCACACTCGACCGGTCGGCAATTGATATGAGAGTTACTAAAATCCGAGACGACCCGAGACCGAAAGCGTAAAGCGATACGCGTTAGGCGCCTGGACTTGGACTGCGGGAGGCAACGTTGCAAAACTCCCTTCTCTGTCATACTAACGAGCTACTATTAGTTTCTCTTTTGCTCTTGTTGATTTCGGGACAGGCGTTTCAATAGAAAAGCTCCATATATATATATATATATATATATATATATATATATATATTTGGAACAGGTATCCGTACTCTAGACCGTAAACTGGATTCTCAGTTCTCACTATATCGATGAGTGTTTTGGAAGGTTTCTGAAACCTGTCTCGGTAGTTTCAAGATAAAATTTTAAGAAGTTAATTCAGAAGTAACTTCGCCAGTGGTAGTTGTTGGGTGAATTGAATAGCTTAAGAAGTGCCATTGCCACTCCCAAGCCCGGAGAAAGGAGGAAGCTTCACAGGCCAGGCTAGCTGCCTACCTGTGGTAAAAATCCAATACGGCTCACAATACCGCAAAACCTGCCTCGGAACCATAAAAGATAAAATAATAGAAAATCTTCCCAGAACACCTGAATACAAAATGGGAAACACACGCTTACATGCGGTCTGTTATGCTGACGATGTTATCCTTATTTCAGAGTCTGAAGATAACCCCCAAATTGTCCATCTAAAATAACGGTAAAAGGTCGGAAAACGCTGGACTTGACGAGACCACTTTTCCCTTATGTATGTTGGGGCGCTGATTACGAAAATGGAGGTTGGAACTTGCAGCAATGGTTGAAATACCCCTAAAATTGAAAAGGACGCCCCCAAATAGGGGTGTTTTTCGACTGTACTGCGGAATTCCCTCATGAAACCTCCGGCGAACATTTGACCTTGCCTATTCAGTTTCTATTTCAATTTTTTCAAAAACGCACCCTTTGGGAGGGGTGTTTCTTGCATGTGGGGGTGTAACACCCCTTTTCGCGTGATGTGACTCTGTTTTTGAATATCAGCGACCTAAAGAGATTGAATAGGTAAGGTCAAATGTCCGCAGGAGGTTTTGTAAGGCAATTCCGCAGTACAGTCGAAAAACACCCCCATTTAGGGGTGTTTTTTTCCAAATTTAGGGGTGTTCAAACCAATGCTGCAAGTTCCAACTCCAATTTTCGTAATCAGCGCCCCAAAATACATAAGGGACAAGTGGTCTCGTCAAGTCCAGAGTTTCCCGACCTTTTAGCGTTATTTTAAATGGACTAAAACTAAAAGGTTACTACACTCTTTTAACACTGCAGCAAAATCAAAACATGCTCATAATCATCGAGAAGATCAAATTCTTAGCGATATCCAAAGAACCACTAAGATGCAAGCTGGAAATTGATTTCAAAACCATCGAACAGGTAAATCACTTCCCAATATCGAAGAGTGGAAATGACGAGCCAAGGAAATCTTAGTCCCATCATAACGTACGTGGCAAAAATAGGACTAGACACACGCAGAACTCCTCTACAAATGATAGGAACACTCAATGCTGGACCTCATCTTCCGTGGATAACGTTGGCAATGAACAGGCAGCAGCCTACTAATAAGATTATCTGTATTAGAAAGAGGAAGGAGAATCCGGAAGGAAGATATATATCGGCAGACGGTTTCAGACTGCACTAAATTCCCGACATGAAAATGCATAGATTTTTCAGGTGTTTTAGAATAATGGCTACATATCAGTCATCTTGATTTCTTCAACAAGTCCGGCATTTATGCGAAAAAATTTTTTACAAACATTAATAGATTGCTCCATATCAGTTGTCTTTAAATTACGATACCGTCAAACGTCGATCGGAGGAGTTTATGGACCGCACACTTAAGTCAGGGAAGAAACTTGTATAAGCGCGCTTGAGAAAAATAAACGTTTTTAGATGAGATAAAATCTTTAACTTGCCGTCAGCATGAATGCCGTTACGCTGCGAGTCATCGTATATCCAAATGCGTGTTATAAGTATATACAATATTCCAATATACACGCGCGGAGTATAAGTGTGTAGGGTGTTCCCTCTACGAAGATCTATTCTTTCCAGCAGAAAATAGAGAGATATATATTGTAACGAAGTGCCCTCCATACTGGAAATACTCCGTATAGTAATTCTATTCAAATATAGGAAACTGTAACAAACCTCCCAACTCGCGGAGGAATCTTTCGAAGCACAGGGTAGTTCCTCTCATTTCCACATGTGGGCGCTGCTATCAAATATGTAATTTCTACCAGTTCAATTGTACGAGAGGTTTAAGTACAGTACAGGTGGCCCACCGACAGTAAATCTACGCGAACGCCACGGCGAAGGCAGCGACATCACTACACCCAACGAAAGCAGCGCAATATCTACAGAGAGAAGTTGAAAAGATGGAAGAGTGTACGAAGAAATGGAAGATACGGATCAACCCGGAGAAGAGCCAAGCGATATGCATAGGAAAGAAGATAAAAGGACCGAACATGAAAATCAAAGTGAGTGACAAGGAAATCGAATGGAGCAAGGACGTCAAATATCTAAGAATACACATCGACAAGAGGCTAACATGGGGAAAACATATCGAGGAGGCAGCGAAGAAGGTAAAGCGGAGATTACACCAACTGGGACCAATGATATGACGAGGAAGCAAGCTACAACTAAGAATAAAGAAGAGGATCTATGAAGCAAGCATCAAGCCAATTATATTAAACGGAGCAGCAGCATGGGACAAACAGCGGACACCAACATCAGAAGCTAGAAGTGATACAGAACCAGGCAATGAGAAATATGACGGACGCACCATGGTACATGAGGAACGAGCAACTACGCAGGGACTTAGGGATGAAAACCATCAAGAAAGACATCTGGGACAGGACGAGGAAGACAATAAGAAGAATGGAGAAGCACCAAAACCCGTTAATAAGGAAGGCCATCGACTACGACGAAGAGGAAAATTCGAAAGTGAAGAGAACAAGACTAGCACTACTACCATCGGAGGACGACGAATAAGGAAAAAGATACAGAAGAGGACAAGATAAGAAGAACAACATGAGAAATAGCAAGAAACAAGAGGGATACATGAGAAGAACAAAGAAGACTAGAGGGAAACAAGGAAAAATAAAAAAGGGAAAAGAAGCAAGGGGCACACAGCCCGGCTTTGGAAATAAAAGAGGATACCCAACCGACAGTAAGACATGTGAATCCGAATCCGATATCAGTCCGTTTCCGAAATCCAAAATGATCCGAACGCCAGCAAAACCGTAGTGCAGTGAAAAAGAGTGTCTAGTGACCATCCCGCCGCCAGTTTAAGTACTCAACCGTTCGTTTATTATTGTTTTTTCATTCTTGGGTTAAGGCGTTCATTATAAACCACTGCTTTCCGCTTGTTGCGGCCGTAGTGAAACACTCTAGGGTGATCCACTCGGAGCGCCTTTATTACTGAGACCAATTTTGTATAGATTTTCCCTACGTTGATCCACTCGGGGAGTCTACACAAAATGAACCCCTTGCCAGTAGCAGGCCGTGGTAAGACGCTCTAGGGTGATCCATTCGGAGTGATTTTATTACTAAGGTCGGTTTTGTACCGATCTTCCCTAGGGTGGTCCACTCGGGATGGTCAGTAAAACATAGATACGTATTCCCGTCAGTGGTAAGCATTCCTTTCAACGCCGCCCTCCGTCGCAACGAGTCATGTGGATTGGTCCCTCCCTCGGAAGACTGACTTTTAGGTGTTGATGGAGGTAATACTTTGCACCTTGTAACGGGTGTTGCGTTACATTTGTCGCTAATTACCTACTTTTTCTATACGTTAGTTTCGTGGTCTCGATCTATAGGATGCACTGGTTACCGCGCCTTTTAAAAAGGAATCACGTCCGTGGGTTGTGCGTTCTGTGGTCTATGGGTTCTGTCAAATGTAAATGATTTTCATCCTTTTTTCTTCTCGAATTCTCGTAGGAGCAGCATTTCCTCTGCAAGTAATTGGCCCTCTTCTCTTCGGAGCCGTGGTCCTGAGGTGAGGAGAGCTGTATCTCGTATTCTTGGTTCGTCTGCATATCGGCTAGGAGAGAGAACCTGTTGGCATTCCGCCATTTTCATTTTTTCCAACCCTTTAACAAAGGGTTCTAGTCAGGGCCTAGTTCTACGTTCTAGTCAGGGTCAGTTCTACGTGCTAATAGAGGCCTAGCTCTCAGTCTATTGAGGCCTGACGACTTGAGTTCGGGCTTGGGGTTCCTGCTGATCTTCCAGAAGATATCGTGTGCGGCCTTAGGATCCAAACCCTTACTTACCGTATTTCTGAAGTCCTGTAACCGGATTCTAACGGTCGAGGACCTTCGACAAGACCAATAGCTTCCTGTCGTCCTCGAACAGCCCGAAAGTTCAACGTAGAGTAACGTCGAGGACTGTATCTGATTCAGTTTTTTTTTTCTTTGCCGATTTTAACTCCCTATCAATTTCACAAATTTAAAGTTTTGATTACGAATTGCTCAGTGGACTATTTAATTTTAATTAAATTTCTGTATTAATATCGGGTTAACGAACAGTGTTGCTGTTTGATGCTGTGTTCTATCGTATTTACCACTGGTATCTACCATTCCGAGTTGATACATTAAAGTAACGTATTGTTAGTATACTACATATTTATTTAAATTTTACGAACTGGCACTTGTATAGTTTTAATTTTTTTCCGTTATACTTATAGTTCTCTATCTCCGGTGATCACTAAGCGATTAGTTAAGAGTATTCGCTTGTATTGTTTCCTTTTTATTGTATTTTGTTTTGTTTTATTTCAGATATTGTTTTAATATACTTGTTCGTGTCTTTGTAAGTTGTTATTTCAAATCAGACCAACCTTGCCGGGCGCCCAACAATTTTTCTTTATCGATTTGTTCAGTTTATAACTTCACCTGCAATAATCATAGAACGCACGACCTCCGTCTTATTACTGAGCAGCCGACAGCAAAATAATAGCGATATAGAGTCGAGCTTATATCGTTATAACCCCTAATTAAAACCTACGGCACCGCAGCCCAGATTATCCCGTTTGCCTATTCAGCCCTATCCATCCGAGGCCTTGACACAACCCAAAAATTAAGAGCCGCGTAGTACATTTCAATGCACCACTTGAGTACATCTTTAAGGGACCGCTATCGCCCTTTACTGCTTACTCCGCTCTCGCTTTTAATCGTTTCTAAGCGCCTTAAACGCCATAAAATCGAACTATATTAAAGCTGTCCAGAAGCTGTATAAAAATGTGATGGCCAGAGTAAAAATTAGTAGTAAAATATCACGAGAATTCCGCGTTACGAAAGGTCTTAAACAAGGCTGTTGCATAGCCCCAACACTGTTCAAAATATTTGTGAAAGGTGCTTTAGAAAGCTGGAGTAAGAAGTGCTCAAATCTCGGATTACCGATAGGACATAAGAGACTGTTCAGCTTACATATCGCAGACGACCAAGTTGTGTTGGCAGGAGACGAGATGGACATCCGCTATATGGTTAGGAAGCTATATGAAGAATACAAGGAGTGGGGTCTGCCAAACAACAGCACAAAGACAGACTATTTAATAGTGGGAGGAAAAGGATCTGATCTTATCTTGGGATACGGCACAATCAGAAACACACGAATATTTAAATATCTGGAGGTAAAATTGACGGGCACAGGTGGAAGCAATGCGGAAATAATCTATATATATCTCGGACATAAAATCAAACTGGGAAAAGAAAATCAAAACGCAGAAATTAAACGTGAGCTTTATCTGGCATGGGTAGCGTTCGGAAAACTGAGCTATATCTTTAAAGACAAACGAATACCACTACATCTAAAAAGAAATCACACCTCCTCTCACGTTAATAATGTGATCTCTTACGTGTTCTCACTTACAAATAATGTATGAATAGATGGAAGTTCTCGAAATGAAATCATAGGACAGGTATATGTAACAAATGTAAGAGATATTTTGAAAAAGGTGTTTGTAGCTCAGCCGGGATATGAATCCCGGCTGAGCTACAAACACCTTTTTCAAAATATCTCTTACATTTGTTACATATACTATACGGAGTGTTTTCGGTATGGAGGCCTCATCGTTACACACAACATATAATACACTTAAATTATATAATTTAATTGAACGATTGCATTCATGTTCCGGGATGCCAAACCTAAGACGAAACTTTACCCGGAAATAATTCCATTTTCAAACTGAAGTATTGTCCGGCAATAGCTATCGTTCGAGACTATCCCAATACCGTCCAAAGTCGCAGCGCGAACATCCCTTACCTTCCGAACTCGCCGAAGAAGCCGCTCTCCTTCACCATCCTCGTCTTCCAGCAGCCGTTGCCGCGCTCGTTAACCAGGTTCCTGACCATCCACTCCGGCGACCTGACCACCGCCGCCCTCAACGCGGAGAGGAGCAGCTTGACCGCCCCCTTCACCAGGTGCCTGTCTACCTTGATCGGCAACGCCTTGAGGCTGAGCAGCCCGGCGGGCAGCTCTGGCGTCGCCGTCGGTCTCCTGTCGTCCGACGCCGCGGGCGGCGGCGGCGGCGGCGGCGGCGGCTTCCCCTTCGCGAGGTGGTCGGCGTCGCGCCTCGACCTCTCGTTGGTGCTGTTGTTGTTGTTGTTGCTGTTGCTGTTGCGGTTGACGTTGGTGTCGTCGGTGCCGTTGCTGACGCTGATCACGGCCGCGGTGTCGATCCACAGCCAAACGAAGTGCCCGTCCATCATGTTGAGGCGCTTGGCGTCGTCGAGGATCCGGACGGCGCTCGGACGGTCGCTCATCAGGATGACGACGCCGCGCGTCGAACGAGAGATGTCCGCCAACTTCCTGCAAGAGACGGCGAATGAGTCAACTGCAATGCCAATGCGATCAGATCGTCACGGACAACATAGCGGGAATCCGGAACGAGGCCGTACACCGAAAGCAAAACGTGAATTTCCCAAAAATAACTTCGTAAAGTAATTGGCTGAATTTGTCTTCTTTGAACAAGAAATATTTGAAAAAAGACATATATCAGTAGAAAGTATTTCAAAAACGTGTTTCAGAGACACCAGTCTTATAGTGCGCCGACGATCCATTTAAAAGTTATGGCACTTTCAAAATGCGATTTTCCATAAGAGGTTATGTCGTCAAAAATTAAAAACTCATCAAAAAATCACCTTTCGTCCAAAAATAATGTTGAACATGATGGTCCACTTATTTTTTTAATTCCTTCTGGATTCTTTAAAAAAAAACACTTTTTATGTCGCTTACGGCCGTATTCACCATCGACTTATCAGACTGTTACACATTCATCCGCCTGTTAATTTTTTGACTGGTATTCACCATTCAAATAAATCGATTAACAGCTTGTTAAAGTTAACAGTCAGAACGTTCGCTGATAATCTTTTACTAGGGTGTTAAATGGCATAGAACGGTACAATTGGCAGAGTTTGAGGTTATGTTATCAAAATCTAAATTTGTCATAATTTGTTTTGTTTATGTTGTGATTAATTTTATCAATAATGATTGCTGATGTTGATGTTGTCGATAGAATTCATAGAATCGATGTATATATTAGATTCATCGTCGGACTCCGGTGGTGCTGAAGAGGAACCACGTAACGAACGAGCGAGAACGGTAAAAGTTCGAAACAATTTATACACTGATCTGGATGATAATGCATTTAAAAAACGATTTCGACTCAGTAGAGCGACGTTTGGAAGACTACAATTTATTACAGGATACTGATGAACCAAGGAACCAAAGAAACTGGCCAATTAGTAAAACAAATCAAATACTAATATGCATTTTAGGTTTTATGCTACTGGTTAGTTCCAAATAAATATTGGTGACCACTTCAACGTTTCGCAAGCTACGGTTCCTCGGGTCGTGAGTAGAGTTACAAGACAAATTGCAGCTTTAAGGAGAATGTTTATAAAAATGTCTGAAATAACTGCCGAAAGATATACTCTTTTAAAATTTTTTGATACAGGAGGTCTTCCAAGATATATAGATTCCTTATTACTATTAAATGCACCATTGTCATAACCACGTATGTCTTATTTTAGCTATATGCACAAAAAGAACATTTTTGAAAAAAAATTATAATTTGTATTTTTTTATATTATTTTATATTTTTTGATATGATAACGTCTGTATTCTTATTTCTTGGCAAAAAAAATATTTCACTTTTTATGTCACTTCCGCGGACGAGTTACTTTCGTCCTTCATTTCTATCTCGGCACTAACGAGTGGACATAAAATTCATTCCATATCAGATTTGTGGTCCTCTTTATATATTTCTCACTAGTGTTCACGCTCAAATTCTTTGCAAAATATGTTAAATGCGATTTTCCTTCGAGATGACCAAAATTGTTTACCTTTTGGCACAAAACACCCGATATATAGAACATACACTTGACATTTTTCATGGAACGTCAAGGTTTTTATTCTGGCTACGTGACCGTTGAGACGATCTTTTCGCACTGGGGCTCATAATATTTCACATTCTACAGCAAATTCTGATGATACCTATTAGGCTCAGTGAGTTGATGATTGATCCTTGCGCTCTTGCGTTAACGACATACATTTTAACATCTCTAGATTCTTTCTATTCCAAGTACCATCCGTCATGTCGGCCGTTTATCCACTCCCAAAACTGCTCTCGGCGTGGCTGTCAACAGTATTTCAAAATGGCGAAGGCGAGAAAACGTCTCAGATTATAATCTTTTTTTTTAATATTTCTCGATATTAATTCGACTCGAAGTTCATGTTATCGTTTAGTTTAAACATCGCACTACATCTTGGCCTTAAAGCGAGTCAGAATAACTCACGAAAACATTGAGAAATTCCCGTTCGAAAATCAGCAATTTCGGTGTTTTTTCCAACATTTTATTTTTTCCCCCACAAACTGGGCGTCTCTGCAGATGAACACTATATTTCCCGGAAACTCTAAACGCCCTTCTTTCACTTGACATTTTTTATTTTTTAAAAGCTCGTTTTCAAAGAGGAAAAATTTTACCAAGTAATTTCCCAGCAAGACATATGTTTGTGGAACCATCACGAGGTTCCGAGATTCCTGCACCCGTTGTACTTCCAGACCCCCTGGAGACTCAAGTAAGTCCTTTTCACCATTCATTAACTTCGTCACTTGTTTCACCTTTGTTACATGTATGAACTTTGTCTTTTCTTATGTGCGTAAAATCTCTCTGTCTCCCCTGAATAACCATGTCTGAACAACAACCAACCCCTCTTGTTTCCAATAAATGGATCACTCTTGCATCATCGCATTGCACCATTGTTTTCATCGTCTCAGCTACCACCCCCACAATAGAGCACCCCAATGGTTCATAAGCCACTAGATCTTCGGTTGTAATTGACTATCTTTATAACCCTTAATAGCTGCATCAGAAGATCAATGTAAAAGTGTCCAATTACGATTAATTAGCTAAATATTGACTTCCACATACTCATCATCATTAAGCCTTGATTCGTCAAGTGCTGAACATAGGCATCTCCTAGACATAAAACTATTAAAAAATTGTATCCAAGTATATGTCTATTTATTGTATCAGTATTATTATTGAAATTACTAATGACTTTTTTGACGTGATCACGTTTTATAAATCGATGTACGTGCTACACATACCAGACAATATGTAACGTTCCGCCTGACCCAAGCGTGGAAGCGAGAGCGAGAATAAGTGACAGAGATCGACCTTCGTTTGGCTTGCGACGCATCTACCTCTCTTCCGCTCTATCGACTGATGCGACCAAGTGAAAGATAGACCGGCAGTACCGAAAAAAATTTTTGATAGCGCCAAAAACGTGCTTAAAACGAGGTGAAATAGATCATGGAAAAGAGGGAAAAAGTGATAGCATTTCGATGAAGACAGTGTAGAAATCAGACTTTTCCGACAAACGCGTAATCGGCAAACTTCGCTTCAAATCTCCTCATCTTGGCCCGTTCGCCTTAATCTCTCGGTCAGGGCTCGAACCGGACACATCGAGACAATTACGCGACGAGAATAATGCGAGATACTGAACGTTCTGTATAATGGAAGTTGATACGAAATTAATAAGGTCGTTTGGGAACGGCGGCGCGGACGAGAATAAAAAGTGATGGCATCCCGAAATTGGCTTCGTTTAAAGCAGATTAAAAGAGATAAAACTGTCGGGGGAGATGAGGAGAAAGTGTAACGTCCCGCGTTGAATATTCCCGTGATAAAAGAACGAACATTTAAATAATTGATCGTCAGAGGAAATATGAACGTATGTGAAAGTATTCGAGATGGAAATACACTTCCATAAGCTCTGCGGAGTAATAATGTACCGCTATTTTATCGACTCGATGTAATGTAAGTTTCCTTTATGACGGTTAGGTATCTCCTGCGAGGTTTGCTCGAGAGGACTTTGATGACAATATAGATAAAACAGTTATATACGGTACGTTTCGGAATATCAAATTGTTCTAATTCAACCTTATTCCTTCTTATCTTAATAGGAGCCCGGACAAGGCTTTCTTTGCAGGAGAGATTGTTTAAGAAATTGTGAAACAGCTTCATTCCAAATTCTTTGTCTTTATTCAGATAGGGTTGCAGAATGTTTTATTTCCCAAAAAGTGGAGTAGTGCCTATAACTAAACTGAATTCACTGAATATGTGCGTTAAAACCACCAAACATAAAATTCAACGTTATATGCAATTATAATCTCATAACTTGAATAGTGTTTATTGATGTTGATTTTGATTATGATATTGCTCATTATGTAGATGTACAGGGTGTGCTAAGGCTGGTATATTCAAATTCATTGATGTATTACGCCAACTCTGAGTAACTAGTGATATGTGCTCACCTACCTCAAGTCTGAGACTCATTTGACAAAGTTATATTGAATGAGCGTAGCTGATGAGCATGATCACAAATCAACCAGGAATAAATACTGCCATTGCTAATACCACTTAATGCATTGAATTACACGAATTATATTATTTCCACAAAGAAAACAGTAATTAATACACTTTCCAGGCGAGTGAGTACTTTTGTCTAGAGCGAATTTTCAATAAAGTTTGTAATGAAGCCGATTTTCGAGAGTTGAGGGTAGACCACCCACCATACAGTTAATCGCGAAATAAAATCTATCTCGGATAGATGGCGGCCGATAAGGCAATGCTCAATCTACCCTTGCTTACAAATTCAGACTAAACTTGGGTAGGTCAACCTCCCCCCTCAAATCACCCTGTACCCGAGGTAATCCAAGGTCAGAACCAATACTTGTCTGTGACAAGCCGTACGTTATCCGTATTTTTTCGTTGCGTTTGATATCCGTTTCCGTTCTACCGACCGATACATGTAATTGTGAACGTTACCGACCGTTACATTTAAGCCGACGGAATTATTCGTTATTTGTTACATAATCGTCCGATTGTGAACGTACTACCGACCGATAAATGTGATTGTGAACGTTACCGACCGTTAGATTTAGACCGACCGACACCGTCCGATTGTGAACGTACCACCGACCGAATTATATGTAATTGTATTCGTTCCGCCGTTATATGTTACGTAATTGTCCGTTATCGACCGATATATGTGAGTGATCTGTAGAACCGTGAAAATGTCCGTCTCTTCGAACCGCTATGAGTTAATTTTCCCCTCGTCGTGTTAGGGAAAAATTAATTCACCACGATCTTCTCTCGCTCTCGCTCTCTCGTAATGTAAAAGCCCGTATTACCGAATATTAAACACTGCACGTTTTCCTATCTCCTCCGTATTTAGCCATTTCTCTTTCATTATGAAATTGTTAGAATAATTTTCCGTTTTCGCATTTTCAGTATTAAGAGGGATTTTTCATATTTCAGTTCTTAATTCTCTGCAACAGTATTGTAATTTTCCGGTTCCGCATTTTTCGCATCGCCGAATAATTTTCTATCTTTTCAATTTCATGTAGAATAACTTTTATTTCTCTCCAACTGCGGAAATTTAATATCTTCATATCTGTGTGCTTCCTCTTCGAAATACATAAATAATTGTAAATAAACATAATTCTTCTTGTACTTCTCCGATCTCCGAAACGCCAGCAGATGTTTGGTGAAACAGTGTTGTCACTTTCATTTCGAAATAAAATAATGTAGGGATTTTCCATTTTGAGTTCCTACGGACAACCCTGGTAATCTCCTGAGTTCGTAAACTACCCAGGCATAATCCCGAGGGAGAAAACCCTTAAAAATCTGGCACCCGAGCAAAACCGTAACACCGACCCTAAAACTGTTAACCGAACTCCCGAAATTCGCCCCAGCGCCAAATCGTGTCTGTTATAGGTTCCATGGTAATATGTTCCACATTATTTTGACGACTAAGCATGCGCATTTGTATTGGATACAAATTGGCTTAGTTTGAGTTTTTGGAGGAAAGAAGAGAATTAAATAAGAATGAGAATTAGTACTGATTTCACATTAAAACTTGAAATTTAAGGACACAAATTTCAAGAAATATTACTATATTTCTTTTCAAATCCAATTCCGAAAATAAGAAAAATCGCTAAATCTGTAATCACCACAAAATTGTTTAATAAAGATTTTGGAAGTTGCTGGCGATTACTTAGAGACGTGACAGTTACTGCATGAAGTTGCAAATTGAACAGGTTCTAAAAATTCTTAAAAAATCATTTAAACTCACATTATTTTAAAATTCACTAAAGGCTCTTTGTTAAAGTATTTTGAAGAAGTTTAGTAAATTTCAGCAATATTGATGAAGAAGTTTGAAAGTTGTAATGCATTATGTTATAAGTTGACCCGATCGAACGAGCGTCGTAATTAGTAACCATTTCCAGTTTCAAAAATTTATAATATTATTAATAAATCTCACGTGAAGGTATATTTCTCCAAAGAATGATTTATTATATGTTATCGGGAAGAGCTTAGTGAGTTTCAACTCTTTTAGTAAAGGAGTTTTGAAGTTATCGGTATCGATTTATAACTCGAAGTAGTATTTATATGAAGTGGTAGTTCGCTATGACTTAAAAAATTAATAAAAATGTTATTTAAACTAATATTATTATAAAATTTACTAAAGGTTCTTTGCTGAAGTGTTTTAAAGAAGTTTAGTAAATTTCAGCAATTTTGATGAAGAAGTTTTAAAGTTGCAATGCATTATGTTATAAGTTGACCCAATCGAACGAGTATCGTTGTAATTAGTCACCATTTCCAGTTTCAAAGATTTATATTATTACTAAAACTCACGTGACGGTATATTTCTCCAAGATTTATCTATTAAATATTATTGCGAAGTTTGGTGAGTTTCAACTCTTTTAGTAAAGGAGTTTTTAAGTTGTCGACTTCAACAAAATTTGTTACCTTTACAAATTATTTTGCAAATTTCGTAAAAATTGGGGTGGTGTAAAGTTATTATTTTTACCAAATTCAAAATTTGTTGTTAACGATGTTGTTCACTCATTTTCGGAATATTTATGTCAAATTCGTTTCATTTAGGAAGGTTTGGTGATCCGATCGCAAACTCGTTATATCAGTCGTTAACACACAAACACCTCTACGTTTCTTTCAGGTCCTGTCGTCCTTCCAGAAGAATTACAACATGTTTTTAAAATTGAAAAAATGAACGTCAAAAGTGACCAGTATTAATACAATTATTTTTTGAAGTGAAACTTCTTTGCGTACGTTGTATACTTTGGGATGGGGTGTTGGTCGAAAAACCGCGTCACGCGTGATAAGTAATCCGAGGACAAAGCCGTGTTGCCAGAATGGGCGTAAAGTGTACCTCTTCCATCGCGCCCGCGAACCGACCCGATCGCCAAATCGTTTACGTGTGCTACCAAAGAGATCAACGTGGCAACACCGGAGTGCGTCTAGACTATCGGACAGCTGACACCTAACCTAACCTCAAACAGCAAGAAACAATAACTTCGAGCGGCGAAAAAACGGTGAGCTGTATTGTTTAATTACGTGACATGGACATAGAGAAAAGTGAGGACGCGTCATGCCTCACCTCACCTCAGATGAGAACATGGAGACACCGGAAGAGATGAAAGCCCACGGCGCACGGACACTGGTTCCGCGGCGAATGGGTGGTAATTTTCGAACACAAGACGAACGGGCTCGAGGCGGCGTACGCGCGAATCTGTGGAGACCATCGTGAAGGCGGTCGTGGGAGTACTCCAGCAATAGATAGTGGAAGCGGCGAGGCAACAAGCGACCATTGTTGCTCTGAATGTGTCGGGGCGGACAGCAACGGTCGGATCGAGCCGCAGCGAGGAATCCGAAGTGGAGCAGGCGAGTGCTCGACTTCGACCGTCTTTGGCGATGAAGATGGTGGAAGTTATCGACTCCAGCAGCCGGGAGAGTAGTGTGGACACCGCGATGGCTCTCCAAGATTGATCAACTTGGGGGCGATCTATGACTGGACAGATTTAGAGAAGAGAACTTTGTTGCAGGCGCGGTTAGCAGGGACGGCGAAGCTCTGGCATCAGCATCTCGACAACTATGATCGACCATGGGCAAAGTGGCGAGCCATGTTAGTGACGTCGTTCCTTAGGCAGCGAGATTTCCACGGGATGATGACGGATATGATGAGATGGGAAATGTTGGCCAGCGACACAATGAGCACCTAGTACTAGGCGAAGCTGGCGGGAGAGTCGGCGTTACCAGCGAAATGCTGTCTCCTGCATTATTGCTGGATTGCCGGCAGAGCTACGAGCGAGTGCTTATGGCGTCTGTAGCACTTCCCCGGAGCAGGGCAATCGAAAGCGTTTGATGTTACAACTGCCAGCAGGTGGGAGATCACCTGAGCCGAGACTGTCGGCAGACTCGAGCGGACCGGTGCAAGGTTGCGGCAGCAAAAAATTACCTTTTATATTTTATTTATATATCCTGTCTGTCGGTGAGCGCGCACGCGCGCGCGCACGTGTGTGTATGTGTGCATATGGCCAAAGAAGTTTCACTTCCACCGTCTGGTCCGACGCAGACTTTTATAGTTCTGTAAAAACTCCCGATTTCTGGCACAGGTCGTGAGTTTCATTGAACAACATTGCATTCTCCAGAGTCCAAACTCACCAGCGGCTTGGGGGAGTAAACCCTGTAAAAATCTAGCGCCCGAGCTAACCGCACTTTGAGACCGAAAGGAGGGCGGTTCCGATAACTGTGAGTGGTTTCAATATGCGCAATGAAGTTTTCACGACGATGAAGTTGCTAGATGTACATAATTATTGTAATGAGCTTCCATGCTTTAAAATCAGCTCGTGATGTAATCGACACGACAAAATAAGTAAGTCTCTGATTTACCCCACGTTTGGTATACTCTAACCAGTAGCAATTGGAACAATGAATAAAATCTGATTTTACTTATTGACTGACTTATTTCTTTGCTTATTCAGAAACGCACTGGTATATTTTAAAACGCATTTTTTTACGACTGCGGCGCTTCGTTTGTATCTTCTTCTTCTTCTATGGAGCAGGTGTTTCAGTTCTTCGGCACTTATACCCGAGAAAGCAGTGGTATGTGTATGTGTGTGCCATTTATTTATGCTATATAAAGGTGAATTCATTGTTAGAGTTATTATCCGTAATGATACGTCCATGGACGACAAGGCGGCACCACCTAAAAAAGCCATTAACTGATTTTGTTGGTGTTCCAATTGTGACTGGACATAGTATAATACTCTCACGAATTTTTCCATTTCAATATATTGTTATATAGTGTTCGTCTAATGACGCGTCCCATTGTGTACCGAAATAGGCACCGCATTTCCCTTCACTTTTCGCCTTAACGTAACGTTCAAGTGGACGAACGCGTCGTTATGTAATCCGATACGCTTATAATGACGTTAGAAATAAAGCTGTTGCGACCTATTTACTTCGCGGATAATGGGACTAACGGACAGGTGGGGGTCGTCGATGATGTCGTCGAAGGGTTGGTGACAACCCCGTGATTAAATCCGACGGAAAAAACAACGCCCGGCGGCGAATTAATATTGAATGATAAAGGCACAATACGCCTGTTGGGCGTGACATTCGCAGATGGAACTGTTTGGAAATTGAGACATTGTTACGAGTTGACGTGACCGAGGGCGGAGGTGAAAGTTTCAATTGAATTGTATTAACTGGACGGGCAATTTCGTAAGGACCTAACTGTTATGATTCAAAGTTCGATTGTTCCCAGGAATACATATTGTACATTTCAGGAATCCTTGTAAAAATACCTTATTTTTCCAGGCGAGTCAGGACTTATTCAAACGTGCCGTAAAGCCCACACAACTCTAGCGTTCATTGGAAACATCTTACGTTTCAATTGTTAATAGTAAATAAAGATGAAAAGCACCCTGAACTCACATTCGAAAAGTCACATGGATGTTGTTATCGTATTATATTAAATTTATCGATCAGTCTGTATGTAGATTCCCACGTTTCAATTTTGGCTCTTGCCACTTCTTTCTTTACCTCTCTGTAGCCTCGAATGTAATATGTCCTGTCATCGTTATTCTATGTGGTAAAGCACCTTCTGTAAGCTCTTTTTTTAACGTGATATACGTCTTATAAATCGGTGTGCGGGCTACCTTCACATTCCAGAAAAGATTGTAACGTTACGCATCTATCTCTCTTCCACTACAGCGACACATTTCCGAGTGAAAGAGACAGAGAGACAGGAACCACACAACCAATGGAACACCTAAGTCTGACGTCACAAGTGGGCGGTGCTAAGAAACCTTTCCAAACAAATCGATAAAGCGGGTAATTTGCCCATAAGAAGATTTTATTTTCAAGTTTATTACTAGTTTTGACGTGAATAAGAGTGGCCAGTTCAATATTTTGTGAAAACTTAGGACGGTTCAACGTTTTAACAAAGTATTTTTCATAAAAGGGTAAGTCTAATTATTACTTTTCGCCCATTTTACTTTTTTGAGGTTATGTTTTTGTTTACTAGTGTGATTTATTTAGTGTACTTTTTTAGTTAAATGAAACCACTTGAAGTCAGAATTTTGATTGAAAATGGCATCCAAACATGTTTTGAAGATCTGCAACAATATTGAGTCTTTTAAAGACGAGAATAAAATGGTAATAAGGGGTGAAAATGCATTGGAATCCAATCATTTAAAAAGCATGTAGTTTGATGCTGACGCTGACTTTATGATTATTAGAGAGGAAATACATGCCAGCATGAAGGATAAAATATATAGAGTACAGGTAGCTCTTCTGCTTCCCATAGATTTTATAGATATTTTTCTTATTAAATGTTCTTATTGCAGATTACCTTAAATAAATCAGGAGAGATTACTTCGGCTACTTGTACCTGCCCGAGGGCTATAAAGTGCCACCATATTGCCAAATGATGTTCTCAGGGCAGCTCGAACACCGAAGGAAGGTTGTCTCAAACAAGCCCTTTTCATAAAAGATTTATTTATTCTTATGTATTTGCAATGTACCTATTATTATTATTGTATTATTGTATTTGCATTTCATTTTATAATCTGACTACAGTGTAATGATATCATGTGTAAAATCATTCAACAACCATGATGACACAACCTCTGAGATGAAGATTTTAATACAATGTTATCCTTTTAACACAATCACAACGTAAATACTGTGTTTATCCTGAAGATGCCTCAGATTGAAGGCGAAACGTTGACGCATAAGAATAAATAAATCTTTTATGGAAAGGGCTTGTTTGAGACAACCTCCCTTCAGTGCCACCATATTGCTACGCTGGCTCTTTTTGGGCATTATAATATATCAGTCACTGATAAAGAATGTCAATGGAAAGCTTTAAAACTAGAAGAATTGCCAGTTAAAAACAGCCGTTGAAATGTATATTCCAAAACCGTATGAGGCTATCGAGACCCTTTGACTAACTGCTTACTTTTGCTCTTAAAAAAACGGCCTTTAAATACAGCAGCACCACTAACTTACCACAACTTAACAAAAATGTTTTGATTAAAATAAAGCAATAACATAACCTACAATATATAATATGGGCCAAAACTACATTATACTACATACCTATCTAGAAATGTTTGGTGATAACATAGTTTTGCACAATAAAAAGCTGGCAACTCTTATTTACAACAAAATTAGCAGTAAATGTAGAATTAAAACTTTCTTAAGGGCAAATTACACGCTTTACCGATTTGTTTAGGTAGTCTATTAGAGCCATGCGGAGGTAAGACGACGCATCTATATCCCTTCCACTCCGTCGGCGGCGACAGCTCACAGCTGGACGTTAGCGGTATTGCCGACTATTATTTATAAAGTTATCTGAATAATTACTGTGCATACCATTGCTTATTACCATTACAATAACGATTGCGGCAATAAGGTATTTAATTCTTGCATTCTAAGAGTTCGATAATCTCATATGTTCTTGCATCGGTCAACGAGTGCAGTAATAATAGGTTATGTTACGATTTCGCCTAAAACAATATGATGAATGATATAAATGAACGTGTAAAAAGTCGACTGCTTTCATTTAGTATTCAATGAAAACAATTATCCTGTGCAGCAATTCATGTAAGGTTCAAGATTAAGGTTCAACTTCACACATGTCATAACAATGTGTCTAAAATGACCAGTTGGACCGGCCAACCGCAGTGCGAAAAAACCTTCTAATGATAATTTAGTGATAATAATTCTATTCAATTCATAATATGTTTTCTTATGACGTTATCACGTAAAATTATCGCCCGTAAACCGACTTTACAGACAACCAAATTTTTCTCATTTACTAGTGTTTCGGTGTTCACATTCCAGCATTCACTTTTGTTGTTCGTTTTAACTGTTATTCTTTTTCCAATTGCTTCACTTGCTGCTTCCTCAAAGCATTGTACAATGTTATGGTACATGGTCACCCCATCATAAAACATGATGTCAATAAATTTGTAGATTAATCTTAGTCGATAAAGAAACACTGTTGACTCACGGTTAAGCCATCTGTGTTGTATTGTATATATTGTAATTTGTTGGGTACTTCCGTCGTCATTGCTTTATAAAGTTTGAGAGTTCCTTTGCGCTCACTAAATGGTGATCTGTGCGACATTACGCACCTCTGTGCGCTTTGATGTAAACGCATTTTATCCAACACATGACAGTTATGACTGTCATTATTGATGTCATTTTAGACAAGTAAGCTATCAAATAACACAATAGTGTGTTATAATCCAAAACTCACTAGTGAATTATGGATTACAACTCACGTTCATATTTAAAGTAGTATTCCATTTATTTGTTTATGGTACTAGTGTGTTATGTTGAAAATAAGTCACGCGATAAGATTTATATACAGGGCCAAACAAACAACCTACTTTAAGCAAAATGTAAAAAAGTCACTGTCAAGTTATTCTGACATTTATAAGGGTACTGAGACGCAAGTAGCTTTGATTTGATCACAAAGCTTATTAATTATTATCTCAAACAAAAATTATTTCCTCCACTTGTTGGATAAAACATTTTATGCCACTAGCGTGTTATGTTTCCTAAGTCACTTGAGAATGTATAACACTCTGCCTGACGGCCTCGTGGTATAAATCTTCTCGCGTGACTTATTTTGAACATAATACACTAGTATACTCTGACCAGTAGCAATTGGAACACTCAATAAAATCTGAATTTACCGAGAATATTCGAAAAGAGCCCGTTGTCTCTATACAAAACCATGGGACTTATCTTTTTGCTTATTCAGAAACGCCCTGGTATTTTTAAAATGCAGGTGTTCAGTTGCCCAAGTGAAATCATATATGTGAATGTATGGATTTGTACAGATAAAGAACTAGAGGGTCCAGTGGACCGCAAATTTTTTTACGACAGCAGCACTTCGTTTGTATCTTCTTCTTCTTCTTCTAAGGCGCAGGTGTACAGTCGATCAGTGAAATCGTGTACGAGTAAGTACGCGAGACTCTAGAAATACTGGATGGTCCACTGGACCATAACACAACGGCCACGTGTGCTTTCCTTGTGTTGTCTTCTGCGGCACTTATACTCGAGAAAGCAGTGGTGTGTGAATGTGTGTGCCATTTGTTTGTGCGATTTGGAAGTGAATTCATTGTTAGAGTTATTATCCGTAATGATACGCCCATGGAGGACAAGGCGGTATCGTTCTTCACTACTTAAAAAGCCATTAAGTGTTTTTGTTGCCGTTCCAGTTGGGACTGGTCGAAGTATACCATAAATAACTATTACTCTCGGGTTTTATTTAGAAAAATCCACACCTTCCCAGAAACTCCCTTCGAATTTCGACTTACCTGAACAGGCTTTGGGCCCTTAACGGGGAAGACAGGCCGACCAGGGTCGGCCTCAGCGGCGGCGCCTCCAGGGTGGACTTAAGGTCGGGTCGATGCATCGCAGTGGCGGAGGCGTAATCGGCGAGGACTGTAAAGGTGTGCCAGTGGGCCTGGAGTAGGAGCGAGCGCAGCGCCGAAATCAGCTCTTGGCCAGTGGGGGCTAAGTGAACCTCCAACGGACTGCTCTCCTGGAAAATGTCATAAAAGATGAAAGCGTATTACATGTCACCACTGTGGTGGCAAATTAGAAGATATTAGAATGTGTAAATAGATTTTGCAATGATGCAACATTTTAGATCGGTTTATATACCTTTAGACTACTTAAACTACTCTTTAGACCTTTTTTGGTCTGATATTAATTTAGATATCTAAAAATTAGACTAATCGTAATAAAGACTCTGACAATAATTTTCTGTCGTACCCATTCCCAGACAGCACACGACGTCTTAAAGACGTCTTGTAAAGGTCTTATTGTGGTCTGGACGTCTGAAGACCTAAAAGAGACGTCTTTAAGATGTCTTGTTTTGGACGTCTTTAAGACGTCTTAAGAAGTCTGAATGTTTGTTCACCAACAACATTCCTCTTTATACGTCCGCATATGGACATATTAAAAACGTCTTAATTTGACAGGTCATCATTAATAAAGACACCTTTTTCAGACAACTTTTGGACTGTTTAATTAGGAAGTCTTGAAGGCGGTATTATATGTTTGCAGATTTAATATAAGTAAATATAATTTTCTAATGTAAATTTATATTATTATATGCATTTATTACTTATGTATATCTTACGTTGTATGTACTTATGTATTACTTATGTATCGTTCAGTTCTGTTCAATTTAATATTATTATTTATGTAATATATAAAATCTTCAATAATATATATTATTTTATTGAGTTGTAATAAAATATATCTGGTTAAAAATTGAGGTGCTTTCATTTTGGCCTAGGCGAACAATACGTCCTATTTTTTTTCTAAGGATGTCTTAATGACGTCTTACATACAGCTTGCAAGATATCTTAAAGACGTCTTATATAGAGGTTGCAAGACATCCTAAAGACGTCTTATATAGAGCTTGTAAGACATCTTAAAGACGTCTTATAGGCAGATTGTAAGACGTCTTATATACAGCTTGTAAGACATCTTAAAGACGTCTTGTTTTTGTAACAAATGACGTGTAAAAGACGTCTAAGAGACGTTCACGGACGTCTTGCACAGCTATATTGGGACGTCTATAAGACATCTTAAAGACACCTTTGTGCTGTCTGTGTTGGGACAAATGTAGGATACTAAAATTTAACGCTCCTTCGAGAAAACCGAGCCAATCAAACAGCGCAACGAGAACTGTAAATTCACGACCTATCATAGTAAAAACGCATCATAAGACTATTACCACAAATCAAGTCAGTTCAATCAACACAAAACAACAGTAACCATTCTTTATTACTTTTACAGCCATAGTGAAAATTAACATCGTCTACAAAAAACCTTACAATTAGATACTACTTAATGTAACAACCATCGTCAATAACGCTAAATCGGTCGTCAGTAAAACTTCGGTTCCCTGAATAAACAATCCTTGCAGGTGACCATCAGGTGCCTCGGCATTCCCACTCCGTCCAGCCTGGACAAGATCGATCTGAACTCGACGAAATCGGCGATGTTGTTCACTTTCACCGTCGGAGCCTCGCAGAAACTGTCGTACTTTATGTTGGCGTACAGGTCGAGAAGGTCCCTGCTTTGGTAACGCACCTCCGCGTGCTTGGAGTCGATCGGCTCACATTTGAAACCCTATGAAGATGGAACGAGTTAAATGTGAAAGGCGATGATTAATAAAATATTCAATTAGTCTAAGTTAAGATAAGTCAGAGTGACGTTTTGGAGGAAGTTGCCTGGGAAATTTGGTTAATCAGACTTGTCAGGTGACGGGGAGGATTTGTTGGACTAATGGATAAAGGGGATTCGGCTTATCACTTTTCATTTACGCTTTAACAGTTTACGTTACTATTAAAAGAAAGTGAAAAAAGTTTTGGAAACAATCACGCTTAGGAAACTTACTTGGCTAGAATTGTTTAAAAGACTTGAAAGTGCTCTACACCCCTACATACTTCATCTATCTGATCTCTCTATTAGTCCAGTCACCTTAAGTTTAATTTGGTGAATATCTCGGAAAATCGACATACCCGGTATATTAACACGTAAAAACTTCTATTTTGGCATCCTAAAACTTTCCTCAAAATTCACATATAATTGGATGGGCGCAAGTTTTAAAGTCGGGGGTCAAAGGTCACAAAAATCAATTGTTTCTATATTTTTTGCAAATGTCTCGTTTTATATGGGCTTTACGCTATTTGTATTTGTTATTAATATTGTACAGAATTAAATTCTCTACAACTTTTGTCATTAACATTTCTTCATACCTCAAACTGTTTTTGAGATAGAGGGCGGAGAGCGCGCGGTCAGAGAATCATGTGAGGTTATGGTAGTCCCGATCAAAAACAGGTTTTATTAAGGTTATAAATTATTGCTAAATAATTAATTAGCATTAATTATTAATTTTGATATTAAATTCTTTTTTTTTTTTTTTTTTGGTTACCTATCTATTTTTAATGAAGTGTCAATTTATTTAATAACACTTTCCTGGCCATGTAATTAAAAATTTGTTGAGGAAAATACTTAAATCATATTTTAATTCTAATCTAATTTATACCAATGTAATGACTTTCTAAATAAATAAAGACGAAAAGAAATAAATTTTTAATTAATGTTTTTATTAAAAGTGTCATTTGAAAGATTTCATATTTAAGAGTTTACGAATTGTAAACAAGATGTACTTAGTTATTTTTTATTTCAAATGCAATAAATGTAAATGAGAATATAATTAAAACGTAATTGAAGTATGTCCCTTAATAATTTTTCAATTACAGAAAGAGATAATGAGTGTTATTGAATTGATAAATTTTAGAAATATATTAGAAAGAAAGATGGAATTTAGTGTAAAATTTAATAATAAATGATAATTATATATTTAGCAATAATTTGTAACATTAATATTACGAGTTTTTGATCGGGACTACCATGACCTCACATGATTCTCTGATCGCGCGCTCTCCGCCCTCTATCTCGAAAACAGTTAGAGGCATGAAGAAATTTTAAAGAAAAAAGTTGTAGAGAATTTTATTCTGTACAGTATTGATAACACATACAAATAGCGTAAAACCCATAGAAAACGAGATATTTGCAAAAAATATAGCAAAAATCGATTTTTGTGACTTTTGACCCTCGACTGTAAAACTTGCGGCCATCCAATTATATGTGAATTTTAAGGAAATTATCAGGATGCCAAAATAGAAGTTTTTACGTGTTAATATACTGGGTATGTCGATTTTCCTAGGTGAACACCCTATAATGACTGGACTATATTTCGTTCTATAGATTCACTGCAAAATTAAAAATGATACGAAAATAATTTAAAAAATTGAGAAACCTTACTCAGCTAAAATTGTTTAAAAGACTTAAAAATGTGTGATAGTCACAACAAATACCAAATGAATTTCTTACAGCTCTATAATTTCCTATTCATATCTATACTACCATATATCGCGTTATATCTACCTGAATTTCTCTATATTCTCTATATCTCTCTATAGATTGATTGCAAAATTAAAATACAGTGGGTTTCAATAACATGGAGCATCTTGTAACATTATACTTTCCTTTTAACAAAGTAAATAATATGTAAATGCATACAAATTTTAGAAATAATCACTAATTATTGATTACCAACTAGAAACTTTACTTGGTTAAAATTATTTAAAATATTTGAAAATGTTTGATTCTCGCAATTGAATTCCTTACCTATATCTCAATATTTCCCTGATTCTCTTTATACCTCCATATATTTGAATCTCTCTATCTATTTATTGCAACATTAAATTAACGTTTAAATACTTCGCAAACTCTTGTTCCATTATGCTTTCATCCTTACAATTTGGACAAACGGAAATGAAGACTATTTTTCAAATTAACTACTAATTACGAATTAAAAACCTTACTTGGTTAAAATTGTTAGAAGATTTGAAAATATACAATCAACACCAAATAAATTTCATAAATCTCAATATTTCATCATATCTCTCTAAATCTATCTGTCTACCTGTCTTATCTCTCTATAAATTCATTTCAAATTAAAATAAAATTTGAATACTTTATAAAATCTTGTGATATTATACTTTCAGTTTAACAAAGTGAAAAAATTTAAATAATAATTAATTAATAATTACAAATTAAAAACCTCTCTTTCTTAGAATAGTTTAAATGAAGTTAATTTTATAAATAAATGAAAATTGCTAATTAGGAACTTTACTTGGTTAGAATTGTTTAAAAGACCTGAAAAATTGTTATACTCGCAATGGATGACCAATGAATTTCTTATATCTCCGTATTCTCGTGTATCTTACTTAGATCTCCATATCTTCCCATATCCCTCTATACTTCCATAGATCTCTATATATCTACTGGGTCGCTCTATATTCTATATATATGTCATTCTAATATTCATTGCAAAATTAAATATAAAGTTTCAATATGTCGCAACATGTGATTCTCGCAATTAACGCCAAACGAATTTCGTATATCCCTATATGTTCCTGTATCTTTCTATATCGTTACACATGTATCTGAATCTCTCTATACTTGTCTATAGATTTATTGTGAAATTGAATTAAAGTTTCAGTACTTTGCAACATCTCGTTACATTTGACTTTTATTTTAATGTAGTAAGAAAATGGAAAACGAAAATTAAAACAATTTTTGACAATAAACACTAATTCCTCATTACTAATTAAAAGTAGTACTTGGTTAGAATTGTTTGAAAGACTTGAATATGTGTGATGCATGCATTGGATTCCAAATTAATTTCGTATATCTCTGTATTTAACTCCATGTATCTCTATATATTGGATCCTAACAATATTCGTTATGCATCTATATGTTCAATGCAAAAGTAAAATAAAGTTTCAATACTCAGCGAGATACTTTCGCTTTAATGAAATGGAAAGGTGGAAAATGGAAATGAAGACAAATTTTGAAACATTTTGATACAGAACTAAAATTTTTTGTATATCAATAAAATGGTGATAAATTAACAAGTTAATCGATATCTAATGTATATCCTTCAAATATCTATTGTAAATTCTATAAGTGTACTTATTCTACCTGGCACAACCTAAACTAATTATAAAAATTTTTTTTGAGGAGGATTTCCAAGGAAATATCAAAAACCAAAAAGCTAACAAGAGTGAAGTATCTATTAGAAAGGATTTAGCCAAACATGTTACTTAATTTTAATATACACATTCGATAGTTTAGCCAATATTTCAAATACTTATATAAAATAATTATTTGGGTGAACTTTGGGAAAATTTAAAAAAAAAACGAAATATAACAAGAGTAAAGTGTCTTTTAGAGAAGATTTAGCAAAAAATGTTATAAAACTTTATTATCCCTATTCGGACGTAAAACAAAAATTACTAATATGAAAAAATTTCTTGGGGCAAATGTCGAAAAAGGATCCAAAAACCAGAAAACCATCAAGGGTAAAGTTTCCTTTAGAAAAGATGTACCCAAAAAGGTTATTTAACTATTTATATATATTCGATAATTAAATAAATACCCCAAATATAAAAATAATTATTTGAGTGAATTTAAGATTATTTATTTATTATTATTAAGATTTAAGATTATAAAACGTTATTATACATATTCGGAACTAGAACAAAAATTAAAAGTGTGAAAAACTTTTTGGGGCAAATGTCGAGAAAGGATCGAAAAAAAGAGAAAACCATCAAGGGTAAAGTGTCCTTTAGGGAAGATGTACCCAAAAAGGTTATTTAACTTTTTATATATATTCGATAGTAAAATAAATACCCCAAATATAAAAAATTATTATTTGGGTGGATTTAGAGGAAATTTCAAAAAATATCGAAATATGACAAGAGTAACTTGTCGTTTAGAGAAGATTTAGCCAAAAATGTTATAAAACGTTATTATACCTATTCGGAAGTAGAACAAAAATTACAAGTGTGAAAAAACGTTTTGTGGAAAATGTCGAAAAAGGAGCCAAAAAAAAACAGTAAACCAACAAGGGCAAAGTGCCTTTCAGAGAAGATTTACCCAAAAATATTATTTCACTCTTTATATACATTCGTTAGCTAAATAAATCCAAATATAAAAAAATTATTTATTATGATTGATTTAGAGAAAATTTCTTAAAACCGAAATAGGACAAGAGTAAAGTGACATTTTGAGAAGATCTAGCCAAAAATGTTATTAAATATTGTTGTACATATTGGGAGGTAGAATAAATATTCCAAGTTCAAAAGTAATTTCTTTGGTAGGATTTTGATAAAATTAAAATACGACTTAACCTATATTTACTGCAAATAGGGTTTATATTCGAGGCTCAGTCGGGAGATTATATAGCTTCAAAGGTGAGACGTGAATAAAATATCTGTTAGTCATAACACCACAATTCTCCACTTAAATCAAAATACTTACGGTACGTTCCTCTTGTACTTTCTCCACCACGTCGCCATGGTACTTCTTCCCCTCCCGCCCCCAACTAGGATCCTTAACGGACTCCCGAGTGCCGTCCTCCGACCTCCAAGCTAACGGCTTCAGGAACCTCTCCTGTCCCACGCCCGCCACCCCCAGGAACGTCTCCTCCAGCGTCGTCGCGACGTCCAGGTAGAAATTCCCGTCGACGGCCCGGCGACCCCTCGACCCGCGTCCCCCCTCCGACACGGGCGAGGGGCTCGACGACGAGGGGATCTTCAGCGGGAAATCGCCCTGCAGGATCTCTCGCATCTCCTCCTCGGGCAGGCCCGAGAGCATCACGGCGGCCGGGAGGGTCTTCACCATGGCGGCCTCTCTCGATGGGTTCAGACAGAGGTTCTCGCACGGGAACGATTTAACGTTGCTGACCGGCGGATTCGTTCTCGGGGACGTTGCGATAAGAGAAGAGAGGTTTTTTGGGAAGAGGCTCGGGTAAAAAGTGTGTGTGAGATTTACTTATCGAGTTGTTTGCTTGAGAAATATACGGATCCGATGTACGGCACGAAATGTATAATAACCAACAATATACAGGGTGTCCACTGATTGGGTCTACCCTCAGACAAATAAGGTGGACGACACAGTATTTTATTATTTTGGCACTATAATCGTTTTTATAGGAACTCAAATGAGGGCGAAAATTGGCCTTTATAGTCCAGGCAATGAAGACCAACAAATATCAAATAGCGGAAATCATTTACGTAGAAGCCAAAATTGGTACAATCGTATGGGAAGGTGTCCTTAACAACATACTGAAAGTGCTGAGTGGTGGGGATGAAGCTAAGAGTGGAGGGTGTCTCGCAAAGTCATTTTTTTCAATTTTTCGTTATAACTCAAAAACCACTGCTTCTATCAAAAACAAACCTATAAAACATGTCGTGGGACACGCTTTAGGAACTTTAGTTCCTTTTAATTAACAACCAAATTTTTGAATAAAAATGGAATTGAATACTTAAAGTGAAGTTTGAAGTGGTAAAGTTTACTTTTGAGAATCTTTCGTTTCTTTCGGCTTTTGGCTTAATGCAATCCAACCATTGCTACCGACGGGGCTCTAAGAAGAACCTGTACCAGCTAAATGTAATGTTGCTGAACAATAAAGGCGTGTTAATTACCTCACTTCAGCAAAAGCATGAACAATTTTACTTTAAATGCAATAGAATCGTGCCTCTGTGAGTTATGTACCTAAAATAAACAATTTGTGACGCACTGAAAACATGTGAAAACATTACTGGAATATATGCCATTTTTGCGGTATTAAACATTGATCAATTTTAAAGATTTTTTTAACCTAACATTTTCAGAATTGCAGTTATGCTTACGAGGGTTACAGATTTGACTACGATCGCTACAGATGTGTTCAGAATCGCAGCATAAGTCTGAAGCCTATGAGTCACTGCTTGGTACACAAGGCTTCGTACACGAGAGTAGTGACAAAGACAGCGAACGACTCAACGAGAGAGAGAGAGAGACAGATATAGCGAGCGGCTCGGCAGCGTTCGCTCCGGTAACGCATTCCGGTAACGCATTCCATTTAACGGTCAGATTTTTTGCTGCGCGACCACCCTCGCTCCCAAACCCCTGACGTAAGGAACTAAAGTTTCAAAAATGTGTATATACTAAATTAATCTACATAAAATTCTCTACAATAAATATTCTCTACACTTTTTTGATAGGATCAAAGCTTAAGGAAATATGGAGGGAGTAAATAGAAAATTTAATATACGACTTTTTTGATTGAATGTTGTGGCTCCTATTTCGGTAGTCAATGCCAGGTGGGTGGCCAGTGCTCGTGCTTGTCCCTTTATTCAGTTTACAATCAACCTCCTTGTTGATCGTGACTCTTCAAAATATCTGCTTTAATTACATTAAATATTTGCACACGTTTAATATAAGATTATTATTTCCAGTGTGTATGTTCCTGTAGCTGAGAAGTGTTTAATTTATGAGAGTGAAGTTGAAAGTGATTTGTGCAATGTTGGAAAAAAAAAGGAAAAACTGAATTAGCGAAGGCAAGTGTGTTAAGGAAAGATAGGAAAGAGAAAGGTTTCAGGGGTAAGACAAATGGTGTTGTTCATAATTCTTGCAGAAGAGAATACGTCAGAAGTGACTCAATAAAAAGGTTTTTGCGAGACACTCTCTCAGATGAACCTTTAACATCATGTGATGCTTCGTCTTTGCGTTCAGTACAAATGAAATTTAATTTTAAAACAAAGTGTGTTTTCTGCACGGAAACGCATGACGAAGAGAAGGAGATTGAAAAACTGTATGCTAAGCGTTAAAGAGTTTTTTATATTCGTAAGTTGCGTTTCACAATTTTGACACTTTTTTTGACACAATTTTTCACTATTTTGAATCGTGGTCAGGAAAGAAAGGATGAGTGTGGAAACGATGTAGTGAGACGTTATCTGCACTGTTGGGGCCTACACGCAGCAGATGCAATATATCACAAAGATTGTTATAAAAGATTCATGCTAACCTCTGTACGTTTAAAAAAGGAAAGCTGGACGTCCACAAGACGAAGGTATTTCAGATGCAACGGAAGAAATATATGATTATATTGAAAGGAATGATAATTGCCAATACTCTATGGATGAGTTGTCGGAACAGGATATTGCAGGGGAACCACCACATGTGAAGACCATTAAGGAGTGAATGAGAGGAAAATATGGGGACCAAATCTTTTTCAGTACTATTCACACCAGACAAACTGTCGGTTCCTTTCGTAGTTTAAGTGATAAAATCTTGAGCGACTCATGGTACACTTCAAGGTGTAAATATGAACAAAGAGAAAGTGAGAAGATTGTTGAAAAAGCTGCTGAGATTATCTAGGAAGACATTGAATCCATGGCTTAAGACAACAGTGCCTATCCCCCTTCATCTAGCTTCTGCAGTGAGGTTGAACAATCAATACCTAATTTTCTATTAACCCCCTCCATATTTCCTTAAGCTTTAATCATATCAAAAAAGTGTAGAGAACCTTTATTGTAGAGAATTTTATGTAGATTAATTTAGTATATATACATTTTCTTGATAGAAGCAGTGTTTTTTGAGTTATTAACGAAAAATTGAAAAAAGGACCTTCCGAGACCCCCCACCCTTAGCTTCACCTCCACCACTCAGTACTTTTAGTATGTTGTTAAGGACACCATCCCCTACAACTGTACCAATTTTGGCTTCTACATGAATTATTTTCGGTATTTGTCCTTCGTTGCCTGGACTATTATAGCCCGGAACTGTTAAACAAAATTGCTAAGCAACAATGAGATTCGACTTTCAATTATATTGACAAAATTTGTCATATTCCTTCATATATAAGTCATCTTATCGGATATGAAAAAATGACAAAATCGAAGTAATTTAATTAGCAAAATTCATTAATCCATTAAGAAGTAGGTATACATAAACACATTTTTTAACATTATTGAATTGCCAGTTACAAAGGTTATGTGAATAGCATGATAATTGTGAATTACAAAATGTACAATTTTCAACACGACCATTTGCTGACTGGTTGAGTTTCAATAAAGATATTAAAAAAAACATTATTAGTTAAGAGGCCTCTTTACACTTCAAAATCTTCTTACACAGATAACTCGCTTAAAATTAAATAATCAAGGCTCGTTTGGGGAGTGCATTTTGTGTCAAACTCTACACTACTTTCGAAGTAATAATGAGATCATTAGTAACGCAAAGTAGATAGACATTATTATGTTTCAATTTGAGGACATACATCTCGACTATATATGTATACAAATGTCAGATAAAATATATGCAATTTTAAATGCATACACAAGGTACGCGTATGCTGCTCAATTCTAACCTTATTTTAAGCTAAATACTTACCTATGAAAGGATAGGGTCTAGGTGAATTCATCGAATACAATTCATCGAACACAATTAATCGAAAACAGTTTGTCGAAACTCAATTCATCTAAGTATTTTTTCGCCGAAAATACAATTTATCGAAACGCAATTTATCGAAATAATTTTTCATCGACAATACAATTCTCCGAAACAAGGTTCATCGAAAAAATTTTTGGTGTACTTAGGTCCTGGGGATAATTTAAAATAACGAGCGCAATTGACCGAAACAAGGTTCGTCAAAGGTACTCAGGTACTAGCAATAATTTAGGGTAACGAGCGCAATTCTCCGAAACAGATTTCGTCGAAAAACATTATTGGTACTTAGTTACGGTGGATAATTAAAGTTAACGATCGCTCAGGCTATAAGCTAACATTTTACCTAAACCAAATTACTTAAACCTAACAGATTAAAGGTTTTCAGTACGCATTTTCGTTAATTTATATATTTTGACACTAACCCCTATAACTGTTTGTGGGTAGGTATAAATATGTCAGATTTCGACAACCTGCTATTTAAGTGCTACCAGTGTACTACTTCGGATACCCATACTACTTCAGTGTTCGTGATTGTAGATTGTGTTGCAATATTAAAATTTTTGCAAGGTGAGTTACATTCTTAATTATTCTGTAATAGTGAAGTAAAGCCCCCCTAAGAGATGTCAAAGTGTTTGAACTATATATATCTATGCGGGTAAACGGTAAAAATGTCTCCCAGAAAATAGCTCAGGAAAGTTGCCAGGTAAACAGGAGGATTTTTTCCGAGGGGCATTTTTCCCGGGATTCATCGATGCCGCCACTCGGGATTCCGAAATATTGAATATGTTCAGGCTAAATTCCACTATAACTTTTTATTTCTTATTTTCTTTCTAATTTAATTTATTATGTTTCTCAATATAATAAATCTCAATATTCTAGGGAGGCTGTGAAGATGCCCTTGCAGTTCGTTCAAAGTGAAAAGGGGAAGCCCAAGCTGCTACTTAATGGATACCTTTTCATCAAGGATCGACAAAACAATAACACAATTTATTGGAAGTGTGAGCAACACCAGAAAATGTGCTGCAGATCAAGAGCTATCACCAAAGAGGAAGAAATACAGAAAATGTCTGGCGACCATAGTCATAGCGGGGACGCGGCCAGCGTTGAAGTTGCAAAACTAATGGAAAACATTCGAGTGGCAGCTAAAACAACTCGCGACACTCCGCATTATATAGTTTCCAACTTTGTCAGTGCACTAAGTGAAGGTACCGAAGGAAAGATTCCAGAAGTAAAAACTATTAAAAGGACGATAAGAAACATCCGGAATAATGAAAAAGCAGGAACCTCCTTACCCAAGTCTCGAGAAGAAATACATTTACCAGAAGACTTTAAAAGAACAGGACAAGGCGAATCTTTTCTACTTTTCGACTCTGGTCCCACCGAGAACCGCATACTAATGTTTGGTACACAACGATCGTTGCAGATATTGAAAAGGTCGGAGCATTGGTACATGGACGGCACTTTTAAAACTGTGCCGCATTTATTCCAACAATTGTATACCATTCATGGCCTGGTGGAAGATATATCTATCCCGTTAGTGTTTACTTTATTACCAAACAAACGCGAAGAAACCTATGTGGAAATGTTGGAAGAGCTGAAGAACTTGCAACCAGATTTGTCACCGCAGTCTGTGATGATAGATTTTGAAAAAGCAGTTATGAACGCAGTTGCAACTGTTTTTCCGGGTTGCGATATTCGCGGGTGTTTTTTTCATTTTACTCAGTGTGTATACAGGAAGATACAAAGTAACGGACTGAAGCAAAAATACGATTCCGATTCAGCATTTGCTTTAAAAATGAAACATTTAAATGCTTTGGCTTTTGTACCACCGAATTACATAACACAGGCATTTGAGATTCTTTGTGACAGTGACATTTTGCCAGATGAAGCCCAATCTATCATTGACTACTTTGAGGACACCTGGATTGGGCGACCCACGAGGAAACTTCGAAGAGCCCCTCAAATTGCCCATGAAATTTGGAACTGTTATAGTAGCATTCTCAACGGTCTGGGTAAAACCAACAATTCAGTGGAAGGTTGGCACAGAAGTTTCGAGAGCCAGTTATCCGCAAGCCACTCGACTATTTGGAAATTTTTAGAAGCAATCAAGCGAGAGCAAGGCCTCAACAACCTTAAAATCGAGCAGTACCTCGCAGGACAGGAGCCTACCCGGAAAAAGAAGAAGTATAAAGACTGCAACGAAAGGATACGACGCCTCGTAGACTCTTTTGATCCCGAAAACATTTTAGAATATTTGAAGGGCATATCCCACAATTTTAATCTTTAAATTGTATACTATTCTGTAAATATATTCATAAATAGCATACACTATGACTACCTATATAATAATATTTTATGTAACATACTTACACTACTGTCAATAGTTCCACTTAATTCTCTATAACTATTTCAGACGTTAAATCAATAAGACATATTTTTAGTAAATAAATATTTTTATTATTAACCTAACCTAATTTTCGATAAATCATGTTTTCGCTAAATTGGGCATTCGATTAATTAACCTTCGATGAATTGTGCGTCGATGAAAAGTTTCTTCGATCAATCGAGTTTTCGAATAATTGATTTTCGATGAATTGTGGTCGATAAATTGTTTTCGATGAATTGTGCTCGATTAATTTACCGGCACCCGAAAGGATAGGCTGGAATGCAGAGAATCCATATATTATACACTTTCTGTCCACTTCACATAACACAGTCCACAACAAATCAAATTAACAAGAACAAACTTGAAGATAAAATCAACACACACCACCAGACAATACGTAAACAATCCGAAAACAGAATGAAATTTGGAGGATGAGCGAGATATATTAGGCATTACTTGACAACAACACGTATTTCCGATGTTATCGACATTCCCAATGTGAATTACGTAAATAAATTCAATCTGTCGTAAAATAAACGTAAAATAAAGAACGCTTATTGCATATTATTGATCATGTAAGAATGTGTAACGATTACAATTTAGTCTTTAAAATATCGAAGAATTGTATAGAAATGGTACTTGGATATATGACAACCCTGTGAACCTACTGTCATCGTCTAGCGCCCTCTGATCTTATAATGTTATTATGTAATATAGTTGTTTGCACGCAAATATTTGCAAATAGTTTTATCCAGCTTAAGTAATTCGGCTGAAGATTGACCAGGAGGAAACCAAAAATGAATAATATTTTAATGCCACATGTTGACGCTTACGTCAAAATTATTTAAGAAAATTTTAGGTAAAGAAATCATAATTTATTGTAACCGAATTTAGGGAAATTTTCCATAAATTAATCATTTAAATTAATATGCGTTGTTTTACAAAACAGAAAAATAAGTCATAATTAAGAGCGAAGATAGTTATGTAAAATATTATTGGATTGTTTTAACGTTCGCACACGAATTAATAACACTAGCGACCATTTCACGTTACTAGAGGAGAACAATTACGATTAAACGTGAACCGGTCAAGTTCAATTCTTCATACTCAGCTGACTAAGCATAAACACGACGTTAAGGTAACGTGATTCTATCAATCCTCGAAAATGTCAGTCTGGGTGCCAGGTAACAAAACAATAATATCTCATTTAACCAATGTAAAAACAAGATGTATAAAATCTCTGAAATTTGGGACAATAAACCAGTATACCCTAGTATGCTCAAAGCGACAGTGTGTTGTGATCTTGCTTCACGCCATCCCAACCGACAACCCCTAACCTCAAGAACCTCAACCCCGGAGATCACGATACGCCCTCTCTCCAGACTTCGAGAACTTCAACCCCGGACCTGCACGTTACGCCCTCAGGTCCACACCCGAGATCACGTCACGCCCTGATCTCCAACCTACAACTACAGTCTCCAGCCTTACAACCTGGAGACAAGGTTCATCTCCGCAGCCGCCAACGAGCTACGAGAGAAATTACATACAGTCCACTCTATAAAGAGGCCACTTCACACTTCGTTCACCACATGATATTTAAATTCTGATTTTCAAACAAATTTAAGGATTATTTAAATTTATGTTATGGTAAAATTCAAAAAAAAGTTCTTTACCGAATTTTCATTTATGGAACTCAGTGTGTTTTAATACTCTTTGTGAATGAGTTATGAAGTGGTAGGTGTTTATTTAACAACTCAACAATAATTGGATGAAGTTTAAATTTGTTAGAATTTTAAAAATCCAAAAAAATATTCAAACTCAAATTATAGTAAAATTTACGTTCTTGTCGTTTAGTAGAGTGTATTGAAGAAAATTAACGAGTTTCAGAAATTTTTAAGAAGGAGTTTTGACGTTGTGAGGTGTAAAAATTGACACAACTGATACAACTACAGTATGACATTGTACTGGATTTATGTTTCAACAACTTTAGGAATAATCGTTTGGTTAGTGTATTGATCTCTTCCTAATTTTTTTAATTATTGTAACTAGTTTTATTGGTAGTTATGCAATATCAAGTTTATTCCAGCTACGAACACTACCAAATTTACCTACAAGTATTGTTTAAAAATGGTGTTTAAATTGTTTAAGAGTTATATTCTTCGTTGACACATTAACATGAATTATATTTTTCGCAGTCAGACATTGGGAATAGTATATTATTATACTAGTTTAATAAGACAGAGTATTGTCACACGAAAGTTTTAAAGCACGACGAACGAAGCGAGGAGTGCTTTAATAGAACGAGTGTGACAATACGTACAAGTACGTATTAAACGTGTGTAATATACTACTGTATCTACTTTGCTTTATAAATTAAATAAATTGTGGCTGTTCAAGTTTTAGTGTTACACTAGGGAATTTTGCATAGGTTGGTTACACTGGCGTCACTGATGTGGACGTTACGTATTTGAATTAGAAAATCTAGTAGCCCTAGGACAAATTCAATAACTACTTACTTACGTGCGTGAAATGGAAGTCAAAAATGTAGAATTGATCTGTGCACCCCCAGAAATACGCAAAGCTGCTCAAGAAATTTATTAAAATACTAATATTTAACCTTGACGTCTACGCAAGTCTCCATGATAGGCTGACATACCAATCTAACAAAACTAAAAGTTACCAAAAGTAGTGTAATAATATGTATATTATTAAACTACTTTCAGTGTAATAATGAGATCATTAGTGACGCAAAGTAGATAAATATTATTTTCGCTACTTACAAATCTTTTAGGAGCCATACTCTTCGCGGGCATGTAGAGGAAGATAATTTTTCTCGCCGAATCTTATCAAAGTTATTTTTTTCGTCAACAGTTTTTGGGAGTTTAGTCTTCACGGGCATAAAGGGAAAATAATTTTTTTCGACAACTCTTATCCGAAAGATATTTTCTTCGTTGACAATTGATTGGCAATCATTCTGTTCGTAAACACCGGCGATATACTTTCTCCCTACATCTCTCGAAGTACAGGGATTTTAAGGAGATCCGGAGTAATCCGGAGGACTCGCGGAATTGATAGCAATCTGGCCGGATTACGAGTTTACTGCATAATTTACCGACGAACTTTTTTCGACCCGAGGAAAAGATAAATCCGACGGTCCGCTCGCGGGGAACGGCGGGACGCCTGACTCTCGAGATAAACAAATGGGATTCAATTTATATTTAGGGGTCGCGCTCGTCAACCCCAACCCACCCCCGGAATGACCCCGTCGAGGGGGTGCATTTAATTAGGGAGGGAGCGACGGCGTCGGGGTTGTTTCGAACAGTTGAACTGATTGAACCCAGGATGGGGACGGAGTCCTCTTTCCGGGAGCGTAATCAGAAAAGGAGTACTTAGGAAAAATTCCGTCTCTAGAGAGGCGAGTTTACGAATCTCTCTCCGAGTCGCTCAGTCGAGTGCTACGAGTTCATCTCTTTGTTCAAAGTATTGAAATCTTGATGTTAGCGACTAGTGAGTATGTTGGGATGTTCTCGGGGTCAGGAGCCGAAGCTGAGTTGGTGTTCTAGATGGAACCTCCAAAAAATGAAACACTCGTTTCAAAATCCAATCTTTAATAATTCAGCCGACGTTTCGTCCCGGATCAAGGACATATTCATGGCGCTATAATGGTCTAGGTAAGTATATAATATAACAATTTTTCAAAAAAAACTTACATTTTACAGGTACAAAGAACATTTAGAGCCTTATCTAGTGTGCGATGGAATGGTCAAAAGATCCACAACAGTCCTTTGCTCACAAATGATGGACCAAGATCACAAAGGGGCCATTATTCCTGAATTCAAGAATAGAAACCCTTCACACTAGATAAGGCTCTAAATGTTCTTTGTACCTGTAAAATGTAAGTTTTTTTGAAAAATTGTTATATCATATACTTACCTAGACCATTATAGCGCCATGAATATGTCCTTGATCCGGGACGAAACGTCGGCTGAATTATTAAAGATTGGATTTTGAAACGAGTGTTTCATTTTTTGGGGGTTCCACCTAGAACACCAACTCGACTAGTGAGTAGTTACTCAAATTTTACACTTACTCTACTACTTTACTGGATTAATCGAAGTAAGTTCCTACTATTGTATTTTATTTTTGCGTGCAGCCCTGTCATTCTCTTCAGTAATTCAAGCACCTAGGGATTTAACCGAAGGAGAAAAGCTTTCAAATCTGGCGCCCGAGCATACCGACTCGTACAAGCCGTAGTACCGAATTCTCGAACTCTCGAACTGTACATAGTAACTTCCTTCTTGTCTTCATTTTTATCACCGACGACGACAGAAGCACGTCACAATGTGTTCGGGACATAAATTGCAAAGCAATAAATTACGGACGGTCACCATCATCACGACATTACAAATCTTAACGTACCGTTGTTACTGTAACAGTTACGTATCTATAATTTCCACTTACAACTACGTACATGATGATACTCTCCACCGACCATCGATCGATCCCTCCTCGAATGGCCAATTAAACTAATCGAATTGCTGATTTCGCGTTTTTACTTTACTAGTTTCGCAGTCGATCGATTACGATATCGTTTCCGGCTGCACGCCTTCAGTTATTGTACGTGACATTAGATGGTAATCGAATTGACCTTATAGACTGCGATGCTTACTAATTTAGCAATTAGATCAAACCTACTGCGATCGCGAGAAGTTTCTAACTCCGAGTATTGATTGTATGAATTATACGCAGTATTTTGTCGTATCGGAAGTTAAATTCAAAAGGTTCATTTCCATCAAGCGAAAATCTTACGTTGAGAAACGAACTTTATTGAGCCCGTTGTGAAACACGAATACAAAATACAAAGAGATGTAGAATGCAAATAACATGAAATACACAGAGACAATAAACAAGCAGTGAAAATGGATGATTCCCTAATGCCAAAGATGTGGTATGGAATGAAATAATTACTTGAAAGTGGATTTCAAGTTATGAATTCTTTAGGTTTAAGGATGCGTTAATTTTTAAGCGACGCTGTGTTGTGATGTTCACAACCATCCATTTTAGAATAGTCTTTAAGTCTTTTTTACTAAATTGAATTGCACTGCCAAAATTGCATAAATACAAAATGATTATTTGGAAATCAGTCCTTTTGTATAATATTTATTTTACATCAATAAATCCAATTATGACATAGGCGCCCCAATTTGCCCGGAATTTTAGAATAGAAGCGTTGAATTTTGCCTTCATATGGTCACACAACTTAATCAACACAATATTGTCACGTATAAGGGAAGTAACTGGGTCATGGACAATACGTGAATTCTTATACATTAATGAGACAATGAGATACCTAAGTTTTCCAGTCCGTAAAATGACCGTGAATTGAGAGCGTAGTAGCACGGACGGCCTCGAAAATCGTAATCGAATTTAGAATAAATACGATGATGAGATATATAATCCAGATCAGTCTCTTTTGATCAGTCATGATTAAGTCGTATTGGTGATTAAGGGAACTTAAATTTTTCTGCAACTATAGGTGTGACAGAGGTCAGAACGTTTTTTGGGTATTTCAGGTGTAGAGGAGCAAAAGTCATCCAAGAACTTTGTATTCCTTGAAAACTGACAAAACATAAAAAATATCTTTAAAATGGGCTGTGGTAAAAATTATTAGGGTATATTTTTGCTTAATAAAATCATCAATTACGATTTAACCCAGAATTTTCCGACTTTAGCAGATTAAGATCACCCATTTTTTCGATCGTAGTATACCCAGTAAGATCGATGTAAATTAAGTTCTTAACCCAGCGATTTGGCATCGAATTTTCCGACCTTCGCGACTTTAAATCGCGCATTTTCCGACTGCATCGTGCCTGTAAAGTTATCATCAAGCACTTTCACGACCCTTTTATTCACTTTTCCCACTCTATAGGTTTCAATTTCATGACCCACCGATTGAAATGAGAATTTTCTGACCTTCGCGACTTTTATTCCCGCATTTTCAAACCATACCGTGCTACTGCGATTGCTTTCAAGTAGTCGCGTTACCCTACGTCTCAACTTTAGGCCTTTAATGGTTTAAGGTGGTGCATTTTCCGATCGCAACGTGACTGGTAGGACAACTGTGAATTAAATTCATAATCCACCGACTTAAACGAGAATTTCCCTACCTTCGTTTTTTATTATCGAGCATTTTCCGACTGCACCATGCTGCAGGACCATTACACAATAACTTTCACTGATTCAACCATTAATTTTAAGATTTCAGCCCTTCAAAATCGCACATTTTCCGATCGCAGATAGTTAGTGGGATGACAGTCATGTAAATTCGACCTTTCCCGACCTTCGCCACATACAATCCCGCATTTTCCGACCTCGCCATTCTCATAAGATCGTTGTGAAGCAGTGCAACTTTTCGATTTAAACACAAATACGAGTTTTCCGTCTTTTCGGTTTCAGATCACGCATTTTCTTATCGCTGTGTACCAGAAGTACCGCAGTCAATAAAATTAATGACCCACCGATTCGACGGCGAATTTTCCGTACATCGCAAAGTGATACCACGAGTTTTCCAACTCCTCGTTACTAGTACGACTCCGAGACCGAGTACAAGGAGTACCAGGAAGAATTTTCCGACCTGTTCTAATCTTTCAAATCTGGCGCCCGAGCATACGACCCCGTGAACTGAACTACGAGCTAAGCGTGAATTATTTAGGTGATCAACCCTGGCGTCGGGATATTGCGGTGGAATTGTCGTGAATCGGAGTATCCAAGTATAAAATAGTTGTTTGGGGTGATAGAGTCAATTTTGGCAGTTCAATTGGGTAATTTAGTGTGGTGCTCCCCTAAAATAGCACGGCTGAACGAAAATGTGAAGTGATCTCTGTAGAGTGTGGACTGTATAGATCTCTTTCCTAACTCTTGGGTGGCTGCGGAGATTAATCTAGTCTCCAGGTTGTAAGACTGAAGGCGGTTTCGTAGTTTCAAGATCAGGGCGTGACGTGACCTCTTGAAGTTCTTGAAGTTGAACTTCTGGTAGTATGGAGAGAGGGCGTACCGTGCTCTCCGATGTGACCTGAGGGCGTAACGTGCAGGTCCGGGGTTGAAGTTCTTGAAGTCTGGAGAGAGGGCGTAACGTACTTCTCCGGGGTTGATCTGAGGGCATAACGTGCAGATCTGGGGTTGACGATCTCGAAGTTAGAAGTTCTCGTGTCTCGAAGATCGCGTAGTGTTCTCAGGGCGTAACGTGAGAGTTTGTAGGTTGGGTTGAAGAATCAAGACCACAACACACTGTCGTTTTGAACATACTTGGTATACTGATTTATTGTCCCAAATTTCAGAGCTTTTATACATCTTGTTTTACATTGGGTGAAAAGTGTTCCAAAATTAGTTCACCATATATTACAATTTCTTAACCTGAAATAATGTTGACGTTAGCGTCAACAATGGGTAATTGAATAAAACAGGGTTGAGTCAAAGTGTTTCGTGCGATTTTTCCGCACAATTAATGACGTCATCTAATTACGAAATCAGCGCTCGAAAATCAAATCCCCCTTTTTCGTTTCCACAGCTAGTTTCCGGCAGTGTTTACGTTAGTGACTTATCGACGTTTACTGCCTATCGAATTAAGCTCGGATCTCGCCGCGAAACCATTGCCGTTCCCGGCGCTTCCCGTATTCCCGATTTTCAATTCCTTCCGCCACGCACGCCACCCTCTCGCTCACAAAGTTGTAATCTTCCGCTCCGTTCACACGATCCGACTAATTAGAAGTTGCTCCGGAGTTATTTCCAGGGAGTTTCCGGCGGAGGAGCGATCCGCACGCCGGCTGTAACGCACTTCGGGCATTTAAACGGCGTTTCCGGGCCGTTCGCGGGGAATCGCGACCGGTCCGTAACGTCTACGTGGCGCGCATAAATAATTCAGCGCCCGTGTAATTAGCCCGCTCGGGTTATAATTTCGAAGTGGGGCACGGACCCCGGCGAGAATTTAATTCTAGTCGTAAGTAACATAAGGATTACACACTCGTGATGGTGTAGTTCGCCTCTTCTCGTCTCGTTTTCATCACTAGCTGCAACGTCAAATCATAGAATATATTATCAGGATCCTAAGGGCTCAGGGCTCAGAAGGGTGTTCTGGTTTGGAGGTGGTAGCTCAGACGAAGAGGAAAGAGTAGACAAATAAACAACATAGCAAACAGGGGCGCGTAGAGGTTCTCTAAGGGGAGAAAGAGAGATGGCATGTCCATGGTAAGTGAACGACGTGTGAAGTGGTCTTAGTTGTAAGTGGACTGTATAGAGCTCTCTCGTAGCTCGCGGGTGGCTGCGGAGATGAATCTTGTCTCCAGGTTGTAAGGCTTTGGAGACTGTAGTAGTAGTTGGAGATCAGGGCGTGACGTGATCTCCTGAAGTTCTTGAAGTTGAAGTTTTAGTTGTGTGGAGAGAGGGCGTGACGTACTTCTCCGGGTTTGGATCTGAGGGCGTATCGTGCAGATCCGGGGTTGAAGTTCTTGAAAGTTTGGAAAGAGGGCGTAACGTGCTCTCCGGGTTTGAAGATCTTGGAGTTGAAAGTTGTAGTATCTTGAAGATCTCGTAGAACTCTCAGGGTGTAACGTGAGAGCTTGTCGTTTGGGGTGATGTAAATCAAGACCAACAACATACGTCGTTTTGAGCATACAAGTATACTGGTTTATTACAGAAATTTCACAAGCTTTTATACATGTTCAAATTACATTGGTTAAATGACAAATTAAGGTTGGTTATCTTTTGGCGTTCTAGATTTTATTTCTCCTGACCTAGCCGTGTGCTTGCCCTTAACGAGCGTGTTTATTATCATATTACGACGACTGGTGTTATGCTTCCGTGAATAATTAATAGCACGCACACTAAATTATTTAATGACTTAGTTGTTCTAAATAATTTTGATTACTTAATTTGCAAGTGGAAATTTTCATCTAAGATGTTTTTAATAATAAGTTGCTCTAGTTCCCTATTTAATGGTTATTAATCCCTAAATGATGAATCTGTTCCCTAATTCCCTATTAAATCCCTACAACCCTACTTAGCTCTCTTTTATGTTGATCGTAGAGTCAACAGTAAGAGACGGCAAAAACTAATTTAAACGTTAAAGTAAACGACGGTGAAATGACAAAGACAAAGTTAATCGTCTTCTTCTTCGACTGCCTATCCACTATTGTTATCGTTCTTAACCCCGTCCAATCTGTTATTTTTCTTAACCATGACATTTGCTTTTTGCCCTTCCCTCGCTTCCCCTCTATTTTTCCTTCGACAATAAGTTGCAGCAGTTGATATTTTGAGTTTCGCACTATATGTCCAAAATACGATGTTTTCTTCTTTTTGACATTAAGCATTATCTCACGGTCTCTGCCGATTCTTCTTAGAATTTCATCGTTGGTTACTCTGTATGTCCATGGCACTCTTAGCATTCTACGATACACCCACATTTCAAACGCTTCTGTTTTGTTGACGGAAGATGACTTCAATGTCCAGGTCTCTGCACCGTACAGCAACACCGACCATACATAACATTTGTCATAACGTAATCTTAGCTTTAATTTAATGTCACGACTAGCTAGCACTCTTTTAAATTTAAAAAAGTTATTTCGAGCTGCTTCAATTCTGCATTTAATCTCTTTGTCATTATCCCAATCTTCATGCAACCAGCTTCCTAGATATTTATATTGTGCTACACGTTCTAAAGTTTGGCCGCCTGCTATTAATCTTGCATTGTTGTATGGGAGTATACGTCTGCTTACTATCATGAATTTTGTTTTATTGCTATTTATTTTAAGACCACAATTTGTACCAATACGGTTGAGCTGATCGATCATTTGTTGTAGATCTTCAAATTATCTACAGTTAAGATAGAGATAGATAAATTCCAGCATTTCTATTTTCCATGATTTCCTTAAAGATGGTTTCCGAATAAAGATTAAATAGTAAAGGTGATAATATGCAACCTTGTCTTAAGCCTCTACATATGACAATATCTTCAGTTGTAAAGTCATTTGTTTTTATGTGAGCCGATTGATGCCAGTACAGATTCTGTATACAACGGATGTCTTTGTCGTCTAAGTCTGATTTTTTTAATATATCAGTTAGTTTATCATGCCTTACTTTGTCAGAGGCCATTTCAAAGTCCACAAAACATATGAAGACATCTATCTGGACGTCTCTGCAGTTTTGTATGAGTACACGCACACTTAAAAGTGCTTCCCTGGTTCCCATCACACTTCTAAATCCAAATTGAGTATTTGCCATATTGGTCTCACATTTGCGGTAAATTCGGTTGTGTAGGACCCTAAGGAATATTTTAAGGGCATGACTCATTAGACTAATTAAACGTTGGTCTCCGCATTCCTTTGCTTTGTTTTTCTTTGGAAGTGGAATAACCGTAGACCTAAGGCAGTCTGCCGGATAACGACCCTCATTATAAATTTTGTTAAACATTAGGTACTTCTAGAAGATAGGTTGTCTTCATCAATAAGTTTGAAAATCTCTGGTGACAAGTCATCAGGGCCAACTGCCTTATTGTTTTTGGCTTGTTTTAAGGCATGACGAATTTCATCCTTTGTTATTGCAGGACCCGTACGAATTATTACGTTGTTATCTTCTTCTAAATTTGTTCTTTCATTATCTTGGAAGAGTTCTTTAACGTAGTTCTCCCATTGTCTACACAGAGTTAATGGATGGGTAAAAATCGCTTACATGAGTCCCCAGGGGGGCCTGGAGGGGTGGCAGGTTCAAGAACCGCGAAAACTTGAAGGACATCTCCCTCAAGCAAAACGGACGGCGGGCACGTAGTTGGACCGGCAGCACAACGGTTCGAAAATTAATTGCTCTCGATCGACTCGCTTGGTGTTTATTGTTTCACGTTGTGCTGCTCGGTTTAACTAAACATACGTGTCTAGCCAGGAAATTCTTTTCCGAGGATATTTATTGGAAATTCATATTTTGTTAACTGTGCGTATCTTCCTCACCGAGTAACTTTAGAAAAATCAGAAATGTTCTTGATGATCCCCAAAATAATAACAACAACTAATTGTTCGAAAATTTCACAGTGCCGACGTTTCGTTCAAGATTCTGAACATATTCATGTCTATGTCATTAAGATAGAAAACTTGACATATTATCAATTGTAATAATAATTGTAATAACTTCATCCAATTCCAAAACGGCGTTTCGAAATAACCAAATAAATAACTAATTAACACAATTGCAACAAGAAAAGAACGGTAAAGTAACTTGTACCTAGTTAACTAGCAATTAATAAGATGACTTGGAGTATATATTGAGAATGATACAAAAATAGGCCCTGAAGAATATATGTACTTGGGTGTGAGGATTGTATATAACAGCACGAACGAAATTGAAATAAAGAAAAAAAATAAATTAAAAAAGCGATCAAAGCATTAAATCCTGGACTATGGTCAAAGAACATTACCAGGAGTAGAAAGAGTCTTTGTTGACGCTAGCGTCAACATTATTTAAGGGAATTTTAGGTGAAAAAATTATATATTTATTGTAAAACGAATTTAGGGAACCTTTTATGTAAATTTATCATTGAAATTAACACGCGTTGTTTTACAAACGTAAAATAGCATTGAACCGAACGTGCGTAGGTGAACGAAATCGCTGATGTAAGCACAACAAGGAGTCGTCGTAACGTGAGAATAACGCGCTCCGGTTAAGGTCATCTCTGCAAAGCTAGGTCGTTGTAGAAAAACAAACAGACGTACCATTGATCTAATGTAATTGAATGTGTATAAAAATCCCGAAAGTTGACAATAAATTAGTAAGGTGTATGCTCAAAACGACGTGTGTTGTTGGTCTCGATTTACGTCACCCTAACCTACAAGCTCTCACGTTACGCCCTGAGAGTTCTACGAGATCTTCAAGATACTACAACCGTTAACTCCAAGAACTTCAACCCGGACATGCACGTTAAGCCCTCAGGTCCACACCGGAGAGCACGATACGCCCTCTCTCCAAACGACTAGAACTTCAACCCCGGATCTGCACGATACGCCCTCAGATCCAAACCCGGAGAAGTACGTCACGCCCTCTCTCCACACAACTAGAACTTCAACTTCAAGAACTTCAAAAGATCACGTCACGCTCTGATCTCCAACTACTACTACAGTCTCCAGCCTTACAACCTGGAGACAAGATTCATCTCCGCAGCCGCCCACGGGCTACGAGAGAGATCTATACAGTCCACTTCCAACAGAGACCACTTCACACTTCGTTCATGGTCCTTCGAGCCGAATATATAATACCATCATATAAACTATAACCACGTATATGGAGCTGAATTGCGGCAACTAAATCAACAACAAAAAAGAAGCTTCCAACAGTAGATATGGGTTTTTAAGGTATGAAAATGGATGGATGGAAATAGAAGAAAAACAAGTAAAATGGTATATATGATCATGTGGAGCGAATGTCAAAACAAAGAATCCCAAAAATGGTACTGAAATGGACTCCAAATGACAGTGGGAAACAAAGAAGACCAAAAAGCAGGATGTAAGTAATTATGAAAGAAATCTAAGCGGAGAAAATTGGAATGATAGACAAATGTAGAGAGTGGGAACAAGAAAGCTTACAATAACGCTATAAAACCGGAAATATATATATATATATATATATATATATATACACCCCACTGAAACAAAAAAAGATGGTAAAGTAACCTGAATCAAAATTTGCTACTTCTGTTTACAGACTCACAGATTCTCAACTAATGGACAATAGTAATACCCTGCGAACAAGTAAGTTTAACTTCATATGTTAATAGGTTTTAGTACTGCAGAAGCAAAAGACCTGTGTTAAATTTGTATCCGTGCATTCAGATGAAACAAAATAAGCTTCACAAACGTAACAATTCCTATACCTAATACAAATGGGTAAATTGCATATATTCTTCCATCTTAACGAATGAAATCGATGGAAATTTCTTCGGTTTATAACAATAAAAAAGTATTTATCTGTACAAGATAGATACTTGCATAAAAATGACTGCCTTCGTAATGATATATTTGATAGTATCTAGTAACAACAGGTGATTAACCTCATACAGGTGTTAAGTCAATGTATGAATATTTATTATTATTATTATATGTAAATTGAGATTCAATATACACTTGGTAAATAAATAAATACATTCAATGTTCCTGAGGAAACAATACCAAGTTGTGATTTCACATAACGGCATGTATAATATATTCAAGAATAGATTGCGACGAAATATAGCATGAAATATACTTACCAGACTTACCGCCAAAACTGTTATCACACTAATTACCCACTGATCTTTAATCTTCAAAAGCACCACTTTCTAACCCATGGTTAAAATAAATACAAAGAAAATATATAAAGTTTCTCATATCTCTGAATATCACTATGACATCAGCATGAAACAACAAAAATGGATAAGTGGTCACAATATAACTACTGCTTTGTTATACTGCTACTACTGTTTACCGGTGGAAATAAAATCACAAATGCCGAGGAAATCCAGCGGTGTTTTGTGTTTCATGGTTGAGTATTGTGCGTGACAGGAGAAATGCTGGCCACACTGTATGGTAGCCATGTGCCGAATTAACAATGGCGATAATGAAGGCATCAGAATGCCACATTTACGATGGCCGCGAAAGACGCATTCATCCACGTGGATCGTCATCCGTCTTCGCAGTCTTGCGTTCCTTTTTAAACAACTCGCCTGGAAATTATAACGACAGAGCGCACCGCGACGGAAAATCCATAAAGGCGGATTAGACCTTCTTTCGCGTGTAGCTTTTCGGTTACTTCCCTTGAGTCTATCGGTATTAAATTTTCGATAACGTTAACGATAGCGGACAAAATGCGGTACTAACTGCGAAATTTTTCAGTCAACGTAAGTTTAGGTGAGAATTTGGGATTAAGCTCGTCATACTCTCTATTTAATATAGTTATATATGCACAATATGCGCTGGTTGTTTAATGAAGGTGAGAAGCACTCCTGCTGAGAAAAAAAATGAGATAATCGTCGAATATATTACTTAATAAATTGAAATATTGTCACGGTCCTAAAAGCCTAGAGCCAGAGGGGTGCTCTGGTTGGAGGTGGTAGCTCAGAATAACGGTAAAAACATGAACAAATTCGATAATATTTATTAAAGGCTAAATGCAGGGGAGAGAGAGAGAGACAGAGAGAGAGAGGGGGTGAGCCCATGATAAGGGGCGGCAAAAACAAAAAATAAATGAAGAGACGGCCAAAAACACAAAAATAAAGAAATGGTGAACAAATGTATCCTTACTAAAGTCCCCAGGGGCCTGGAGGGATAAGCGGTATAGGACTCGCTTCTCAAAGGACGTTTCTCCCCACAAAAGACAGCAGGCGGGCACGTAGGTTAACGGGCAGCGTCACGGGATTCTTGGCTAATCACTTATCCTCAACCATTATAATTTCCTTGTTATCATTAAATATACGTGCCTCGCCAGAAGATTCCTTTGTGAGGACAAGTTATGTTGATTCATGTTACTGCAGAGAGTGTTGTCCTTGTTCTGTATTGCGACGTCAATACGACGACAATATGACAAACAAGGATGGTTGCTTGCTCTGAAACGTTGATTAACTTGTTTCAGAAGATTTCCACCCTTGAAAACCTTTAAAATCGAAATTGAAAAATTGATAGTAACATCCTACAAAAAATGAATGTAGTAGTGGACACATCTGAAGGTACGTCTTTCAGAAGAATGTGTTACATTTCTCAATAGAAAATATTACTACTGTAGACTGGATTATCTAGATAGTCAGAACTATTGATGATCTTGAAGCAATGGTTTTTCTGATTAAACCAGTGGGATATATTTGAACAATGACTTTTTTTTAAACTTGGTCCGGAACCCCATGAAAGGTCCAATTATCGCAATGGTGAGCTATGGCCTTATCTTTATCGACTACGAAAAGTCCTTTGACACGATCGATCACATTGCATTGTTCAAGGCTATGGCGGAATGTAGAATTGATCATCGTTAGACAGACATCATTAAACATGCCTACAAAAATGTAACTGCTTGCATCAGGCTGCATGAGGACACGCCAAACTTCAAGATAGGACGGGGTGTGCGACAGGTGAGATGTTATTTCCCCCAAGTTGTTTTCAACCCTGTTCAAATTAATGTTCAAAAGTGATACCATGGAGAACTTCGGCATTGATATTAACGGCGAAAAATTAACCTTCTTCGATTCCCTGATGACATAACACTGATTACAGGTTGTCTTGGTGAAGCACAAACGATGTTACAAGGACTAGAACAAACCTCGGAGGAAGTGGGTCGGAGTGTTTACCCCCACAAAACTAATCATTTCAAAATTTTATAGTCGTGACTAATCTGGTTGCAAGTCCTTATGTGACAAAAATAGAACAAGTATACTCATATAAGTAGTTGTGCCATGAGATTCGCTTAAATAGAGACAACCAAACCTGTGAATTGTCACGACGAATTGGTCTACTTTGGGCAGCCTTCAGAAAGTTATGAAATGTCCTAAAATCAGATATCCCCATCTGCCTTAAAAGGAAAGTCTTTAACCAATGTGTCTGAAAGTTTAACCCTGACAAAGCAGACAGCTAATATAATCAGAATTGCACAGAGAGCAATGCTGGGTCTGCCTCTGAGAGACAGGGTTTCCAACACCAATATGAGGGTAAGAACTACAGTAATCGAGGCTATCGAGAAGATCGCTACTCTTAAAGGAACTGGGCAGGACACCTGGCCAAGGTCAGTGACGATAGATGGACGAAAATGGTGACAGAGTGGAGACCGCGAGCCGATGCATTCCGCAGCAGAGGACTACCACCAACCTGATGGTCGGATGATATAAAGCGTATCCATTCCAACTGGATGAACACAGCTCAGGACCGAAGGGGATGGAAATTACCACGGGAGGCACATGTCCCAGCAGTGGACGAGAGTAGCCGATTTATGTTGACGATGATGATGATGAGCTAGAGCCACGGTTACACTTACCAGCGATCTGAAACCGGGCACGAACCGGCTGTTCTCCTTCGCCCACAGGACCGGTATGCCGGCCTGCCGAGCAGTCAGGCTGACGGTGAACGCGGCCGCCGATTGGCCGATGATCAGCACCGCGACGACCCTCTTCCCCTCGAGCCGGCCGCACACGTCCTCGAGCAGCGACGCGCTGAAGCCGCCGTCCTCGGGCAGCTCGATCACGATCGTCTCCAGGCTGAGGTTGAACCTGAAGGTCTCGCCGCCGCCTCCGCCGCCCGCCAGGTAGTTCTGCGTGATGTTCAGCAGCGTCCTGTTGAACGCCCTGCCGTAGCTCTGGACGCTCGCGCTCGCCGCTATCGCGAAGTACAGCTTGCCCCTGATCGGGCGGTCGTCGCCCTCCGCCTGCGTCAGCAGCAGAGTCAGCTGGATGAAGACCATCTTCGCGGCCAACGTGTCGAGGAGATGGTGGACGGACATCTTCTTCGACGAGGCGAGGAGGGCCGGAGGAGCCGGAGGAGGAGGAGGAAGAGGAGGTGGTGGTGGTGGGGGAGGCGAGAGGGATCACGACGACGACGACGATGTGCACCGAAGAAGGCGGGTCATTCCGCGGAGTGATTGTCTGAGGCGGCGGTCGGGCGCGCGCCCGACATTATCGTGTCCAAGTCGATGATCAGAATCAACGTTCTGGACATTATTCTTAGTTATTGCTTTGGATTCCTAGGTGTAAGGCAGAAGGCGGGCGAGTTTCCTTTCGGCTCCTTCACAAGAATGGGGCGGGCGGTTGCTGCTTGAATTTCACCTTGTTGTGCTTAGGCTTGTGACTCGGGGATAGGTTCATGCTCCCGCCGGTCTCGTACGTACTGCGAACATCTGGAAACGAAACAAAACGATCTAGAGTGGCGCAATGGTGCAATAGTCGTAACTAAATTAAAGTGTACTTAAAGATTTTCCATCAAAATTCTTACAATAATTAAATTCCAATTGCAATGAAGCTGTAAACACATGTAAAACACCTTTTTCGGAATTCGTCTGAAAAACAAAATTTTCCTGCTTATTTACGCGCAGGAAAATTGAATTTTCCGATATAGTACTGTCAAGACTTGTTACGTTACGATTTTCAAATATCCCGGGTTAACGGGCGACGTCACGTACTCTGTTCAATTTGGTTTGGTCTTAAGAGCGGCTCGAATTTGTGTAGCGAGCGGAGCGATTGTTTGTTTACTTAGTAGGACGTATAGGCGATTTTACGTGGATGCTTGAGACATCACGTCGCCAATGCTCTAACAAAAGAACTAAATAAGATAGGCGAGTGAGAATTTCAACAAATGAATGAATGATGTATGTGGTTAGGTCATGTGAATTTGAGAACAAATCTCCAATCAGTGTGGTTTTTATCTATCTGTGTAATAATTTCAACGGGGGATTCTGTCTCACAATTCCACGGCCGATAATTGTTCTAAGAATTGGCAAAAACAGTCGGTGATCACGCACTACTGACGTGATGGGTCTCGTGAAGAGTGGGAGATTGTTAACGCCCCGTAGAGATTTGACCGGGCGATGATAGTTTAGGAATTAGAAGAAAGGGAAGTTAGAAACTCAGTTATTGGTTAGGACGTAATTTCCGGCGAGAAGTGGGGGTCAGTTGGAGTGAAACTGAGCGTGAAAGAGGACTTAACTCCAGGCCTTGAAAGGGGTAGGACGGCCGAACCCTCGAGGGTTCGGCCACCCAATTTTGAGTTTAATTAATGTTGGTTTCTTTTGGTTTGGTATTGGTTAGTTTTGCTCAAATATTTATGTGCTCAGTTTAGAAATCAAATTCAGTGTGAATCGGTCCTGTAGACAAACTTTTGACTAGTGAGCCTCATAATTTGAGGGGACATTGTTGATAGAGTAGAGTCATAGGGTAATCGGTACGTCAAAGTTTAGTACGGTGCAAACCAACAGCGAAATCACGAGTGAACAGGTTCGGGTAAGGCGCGATTGTGCTTCTGACTGTCTGTGCGTGCGCATTTGTTCCGAATCCACCACACGGGGATTCAGACAGCACTCCGTTGCGCCCCCACGTCCTGAAAAACAGTTCCTGATCCCCGCTCGAAACAGACCAGCTACAATGGACTGAACCCTCCGTCCCTTTCGTCGCTACTTCCCCCCGCGCCGCCCTCCAGAAGCCGATCTGCCACCGAGAGCCACTACCACCACGCGAGGGGCCCCAAACAGGCCTCCGCCTGTTGATGCCATGACATCTCGGCTTCCTTCTCGACTTAGTGCCGGTGTGATAAACAAGGTAGATTATTTTTATTAATGGGTCCATTATTGGACAAACTATCAATCGATCGATCGAATTCAGACAATCTGGTTTAGACATTTTATTTAAAGTTTTAAGGTTTGAAGTAACTATCTTAAATTACTGACGTAGTAAATATTAGAATATTTGTAATAGTGTAATTAGGTATTTCGGATTCTTGTTAATGTTGTAGTTTTTCGACATACTCAATTAAAGCAGCTATAATCAAACTTTTGATTTTTCTCTCAACCACTCCCTGATTACATTTAGTTTTGCTAGCCGGACCAGGAGTAGGAAATAATGAAATAAGTAAAAATCATGCGTTTCGGACTTTACAAGACGCAAAATACACTGTTTTCACACGACACGCACAAAATTTATGACATTTTTTCGACATTGTTCACTTTGTAACTATAGTTGGCAACGAAATTGACAAATTTTATTTTTGTGGAATTCATAAAAAGAATAAGTATTTAAAATTTGTAAATTTCGTCTTTTCTACAATTTCCGGGAAAGAATTATACAAAACACGACAGTAAAATCTCTTACTTGACTCGAAACTTTAAAATACTCGGCACAAAGTGTCTTGTATTTCAATTTAGCTTCTGTAATAGTAATTACTCTTCAGTAAAGTGACATTTTCAGGATTTTCAGGATTTCGTTGCACGTTTCTCTGCTAGTCCGCTTTTATTACACAATCCTTTTCCACCGCGTTTTCATTAGCTATGAACCACCACTTTTCTAATAATTACAATAAATACATTTATCTACTTTGCGTTACTAATGATCTCATTATTGCATCGAAAGTAGTGTAATAATATTCATATTATTACACCACTTTTAGTTTTGTTAAATTGGTGCATCAGCCTGTCACGTAGACGTCGAGGTAAAATCATTAGTATTAGGCATTCCAAACTACGTGATATCCAATATGGCGGCTGTGGGCAAACAAAGTTTGACACCAGACACCGCCATAAGAAGTGTTCATGGTTATGTTGTTTGTTGGTAAAAAAGTGATATTTAGAAAATTTTATCGATTTTGTTAGTGCTTATATACTTTTTGAGATGCAGACTGAATATTTTATGACATTATTGTTGGAAAATCGCCATGTTGGCGAACGGTAAGCTTGAAAATACTTACTAAAGTTTTGTGTTTGCATTTCATATATATTTTTTGCAGTTATCTAAAGAAGCTGATGTTAATCGATAATGTGGATCCATTTACATTGAAAGTTGAAGATTTGGACAATTCTATTCACGGAGTTCCGCCTGTCACCAACATGGATATCCTTTCATATTTAGTTTTAACCCATAGTTACTACAGCAAAGCACAAATGAAAGCATACAAGAGCATCTTTGTTTGAAAAAAACAGTACTCTACACTTTAAAAATATGAAAACAACTTAACTCACTCTCAAAAACATAAAATGGAACACTTTTCGATCAATAGTCACAGATGACATAACCAAGTTGTTTGCCCACAACGGCCATATTGGATTTACTTTTGACAGTTAGTTGGAATGCCTAATGCCCGTTTGCACCAATTCTACTTAAATCAGTACATAGCAAAGTGATAGTTAGTATTTAAACCCAGCTTAAAATTGTGTGACTTGCACCAGTTGCACTTAAAATATACTTAGCAAAGGTACGGTGGAAGGTTGGTAGCACTTGGAATTATCATGTTTCGTGATTAAATTGTCAAGTGACAACTAGTCAGGTCGTGGTTTTGTGGTTATGTTTGTTAGTGTTAGTTACTTCAACCTCAAAAATTCTGAAATGAGCGAGAATAAAAGAATAAGTGCCAATTACACTATTCAAGAAAAGGAACTCCTCCTGAATCTGGTCAACTAATGCCAACTAAACAATTTAGAAATATTTATTTTACATATTGTATAAAATACTTACAAATCACAAGGATAGGTATTCTAAATGTTCATGAATTTTTTCCAACAACAAAAGTGTGATTGCTTTCGAGATTTGAAACCTTTTATAATAGGTAACATCATCAAATAAATAAAAATATTCTTCTCTGATATAGATTGTACGTGGTATTTCAAATTCTATTAAATTAACTGCATTTAATTCAAAAATAGTTTCATCATCTTCAAATATCTGCAACATCTCTTTGCTTCTTAAAATAAACAGCACAAAACCGTCAAAACCTCTATACACAACTAGGTTAAGTCAGAGTTAAACCGAGAATATTCTCGGCTTAGTTAAACCTCATACTAAGGTGAGCTTAGTGGTGAAATGTCACCATGTGCAAACCATTTTTTGAATTAAAGTGTCACTTAGGGTTAAGTGTAACTAGTGCAAACGGGCATAATTTCAATAAACATAACCTCTAAAATCTTCTTCTTCTTCTTCTAGTTTAGTTGGTCTCCGCTGCCAGAACGATTCAGCCAAGGACTCCTATTAATGGAGTCAGTTTAAAGGATTTAAATTAAATAGCTAGGGCATTAAGGAAAACGATTAGATTTGCATATGCGAGGAAGAGAGAAAATTACGAATGTGAGTATGAGTTTTTTGGGGGTTTTTAAAGAGGATATAGAAGACACACAGAGGCTGTGGAATGTGAAGGTCATGAAAAATACGTTGAATTAATTGTGACCTGTTCTCAGCCAACAATGGGCAAGCCAAAACAATATGTTGACGGTCCTATATCTCTCTACAGCCGCAGAGAGTCCGCCATTTTGATTTTGTATAAATGAGATTTTATTATTTAATAGTCCAGAGCGTCGAAGACATTTTTGTCTTGCTTTTCCTCTGAAAATACGTGAGATGGACGTTTTCAGAAACATTCACTACACCTTCTATCTGGCACCATTGGGAAAAAGCTGCTTACTCTTTGTCATATGCTGGCTTGGATTTTAAGTAGTTATTGAATTTGACCTAGAGCTACTAGATTTTCAAATTCAAGTACGAAACGTCAATGTCAGTGAGGTCAGTGCAACTAACCCACGCAAAATTACCTAGGGTAATACGAATACTTGAACAGCCAAAATTTAATGAATTAATAATGCAAAGTAGATAAAATAGTATCGGGTGTTTTTTTTAAATTTCACTTCATAGTAGGCTGTGGATAGTGGTTGTGAATGCGCCTTACTAAGGAATGTCAAAATTGACATAACCTCACTTTTTTAATAAAAATTGAAACTGCTCCAATCGGTTAATAGTGTCTTGAAAAAGACAGCTCACTCATCTACGCCTAATTAATAGAACCAAGCTGTCTTTTTCAAGACACTAGTAACTGATTGGAGCAGTTTAAATTTTTATTAAAAATGTGAGATTATGTCAATTTTGACATTTTTAGTAAGGCGCATTCACAAACACTATCCACAGAAAAATATGAGGTGAAATTTAAAAAAAACACCCGATATATTACACCCGTTTAATAAGACGTATTGTCACACTCGTGACAATACTCCGTCTTATTGAACAGGTATAATAATATACAATGTGTTTCAAAATTATTGTCATCTAGTCGGCTGTGGAATTCCCATGTAAAATAAAAAAAAACGCCTTGCGAAAATAGGAGTTTCTAACTATACATAACCTCAAAATAACATACTTAACTTCTTTCAACTTCTGGTTTTTCTCTGTCAAAAGAAAACGAATTCTGAGTATTCGTCTACTTGTAGTATTTGTTTTGGCCCTGAAAAGGGCCGTTAATTACCAGCAGTACTGATTGCCAGTTTCACAATAAATGTTCGAAGTGTCACTTATCGTCAGAATTTGATAGGTTCAAATCAATAGAGCGCGGCACATCAGAAATTACATGCACAGAAATTCCAACGCCAACTAGATGACAATAATTCTGAAACACATTGTACTGTTCATTTTGTAACTTCCCTACATTTTGCTTCTGAACGGTAATTTAGCCTTATCTTTAGGGTATCTTGGAGTACTTCAGGTGTAGACGAACAAAAGTCATATGATGTCAGCCGAAAACCTTTGGTAACCTTTATTATTTGAAAATTAGCAAAACAGAAAAAATAATATTTAAAATGAAATGTGGTAAAAGCAATTTGATGTATTTTTGCTCAATAAAACTTTAAATTGCGATTCAACCGCAAATTTCCCGACCTCAGCGGATTAAGATCGCGCATTATTCGGTCGTAGTGTGCCGAGTAGGACCGATGTATATTAAATCCATTATGAACTAAATTGACTGCAAATTTTTCCGACCAACGCGACCTATATTCGCGCATGTTGCGACCGTAACGTACTACTGCCAAGTAGTTTTGCTACTTTACGTCTCAACTTACGCTTTTAACGATCTAAGAACGCGTATTTTCCGATTGCAACGTGCCAAGTAGAACCAGTGTCAATTAAGTACATTACCCGGCTGACATTTTCCTCTTCTCCCCAAAAATATTTAAAAAAGACATATATTAATCCAAAGTATTTCAAAAACGTATTTCAGAGACACCAGTCTTATAGTGCGGAGACGATCCGTATAAAAGTTATGGCACTTTCAAAATGCGATTTTCCATAAAAGGTTATGTCGTCGAAAATTAAAAACTCACCAAAAAAATCACCTTTCGTTCATAAAATACTGTTGAACACTTCTTTTTTTTACTTCCGTTTGGTTTATTTGCAAAAAACTAATTTCACTTTTTAGGTTACATTCGCGGGCGGCTATCTTTCACTCTTCGTTGCTTTCTTGTGGCTAACGGGCGGACATCAAATTCATTCCATATCACACGTTTGTGATCCCCTTTATATATCTTTCACAATTATTCACGCTCAAACTCTTTGCAAAATATGTTAAATGCGAATTTCCTACGATATGACCAAAATTGTTACATAATTGTCACGGAACACAATTTTTACCTGACATTTATCATGGTTTAGAGGTTTTTATTCTGCCTACGGGACCTTCCGGGCGATCTTTTTCATAAGCCATTCTCCGATTAAATTCGCATGTTTGCACCTTTATCTTCTTTCTCATACTGTTGGTATTATCTTTTTCATTACTATAGTACAATGCAAGCGTGTTTTTACAAAGAATATCCGACAATATAAACAGTTTACACCTAGGCAACCACACATACTCTCATTACTAACTTTATAATTTGCAATTTTATGGCTTATTACAAGTGTTTCATAATCTAAAATAATACCATGTCATCTTTCGTCGCTACCAATATACCGCAATTTTCATGTAAAGGGATCATTGCATTTAGTTTCAGGTATGTATTTTGGAATTGTTCCGTACTTCCACTGTTTATGGGCATACGACTCAGTCGGGAAGGTTAGGTTAGTTTGGTTTGGCTTGTATAGTAGAATAAAACATTTGCACGTTTCTGGGCTTACGACTCAGTCGGGAAGGTTAGGTTGGATTGGCTTGTATAGTAGAATAAAACATTTGCACGTATCTGAGCCTACGACTTAGTCGGGAAGGTTAGGTTGGTTTGGTTTGGATAATAGAATAAAACTTATTTGCACGTTTCTGGGCCTCATTCTCTCTCTCTCTCTCTCTCTCTCTCTCTTCCCCTCTCTCTCTCTCTCTCTCTCTCCTCCTCCCTCCCTCTCTTTCCCCCTCTCTCTCACCCCCCCCCCGTCTACCGTCTGTCATCTACCATTCGTCATGTCGCCCGATTAGCCACTGCCAAAACTGCACTCGGCGTGTCTGTCAACAGTATTTAAATATGGCGAAGGCGCGAAAACGTCTGTTCCTCTGCATATTTTTCGATATTATTTCGGCGCAAAGTTAATGTCATCGTTTAGTTCAAGCATCGAACTACATTTAGGCGTTAAAGTGAGTATAAATTACTCACGAAAACACAGAAATTCCTCTTTGAAAATAGGTAATTTCTGTAACAACCTGGGGTTGTTCTAGGCATTTTAATTTTTTTGGGTTTTATTTTATTTGTAACATTTAGAAATAACACCCTGTATATGGAAATTACGGAGCAAGGAAAGGAATCACAAGGTATATTAATTCAGCGCTTTTGCTATCGTGAGTGCAACCGAGTTGTAATCTGATACGGGACATGACGTGATTGTTAGTAAGCATACACCGGATACTTAATTAGAAACATACAATGTTAATATCCACCAAACTGCTTACGTTTTGGTGACGAGGTCGTAAGCAACTTAGCAGGGTCGAGGGACGAGAGTATCGTACGTTTGCTGAGTCAGTTAGGGGCGTGTACTTACTGAGTCGAAGGAACGCAGAAAAATCGCGAGTTCGATAATTAATCAGTCAAAGGGGCGGATCTTGTGACGTATCAGGAATATTCATAGGCCGAGTAGGGAAAAATGACCAATTAAAAATTGGAGGGACAATTTTTGCGAGCAACTCAGGGCGCGTGGAAAGGGAAACCGAGTTTTTTTGAAAAAGGCAAGAAATTGTAGAAGAGAGGAATCCGGGACGGGACCGGCGTCTCGTCCGGACGACGCGTTCTCTTTAGAGTCGGTCGGTTGTGATTACGGGAGTGCTCATTTTTTTTTGTAAAGGTCCGTGACCTAAGGGAGTTAGATTTTTGATCCGCCAGGGGCAAAGTGTAGCGTTGGTATTACTACGACAAAGTCGTAAGTCCTGTCATAATTGTTTGGGAGAGTTTAGAGTTGTTGCTTGAGAACAGTAAGTTTGGAGTCCTAGAACTTCCGCTAAAGTCGGAGAGAGTAATTTTTCTTGGAGTTTCAGAGTGACTGTCCAAGAGTGGAAATTCTGAGAGTGTTAGAGTTGTACGCAAGAGGCGTAATTATTTGAATTATAGAGTTCACGCGAGAGTTAATCTCCCTTTGAGTTTCAGAGTTGTTGTTCGAGAGTTGTAACTCAGAGCGCTAGAGTTTGTACGCGAGAGGCGTAAGTGGTTGAGTTATCGAGTTTACGAGATAGTCGTAATCTTCCTTGAGTTTCAGAGTTGTTGTTCGAGAGTGTAATTTTGAGAATTGAGAATTTACGCGAGAGTCGCGATTTTGGAGTTCTAGAGTTCGTTACGCGATAGGCGTAAACGTTGGGAGTTTGGAGTTCTTTACGCGAGAGTCAAGACTGTTAGAGACTGAGAATTTACGCGAGAGTCGCGATTTTGGAGTCCTAGAGTTTGTTACGCGATAGGCGTAAACTTTGGGAGTTTAGAGTTCTTTACGCGAGAGTCCAGACTGTTAGATATTGAGAATTTACGCGAGAGTCGCGATTTTGGAGTTCTAGAGTTCGTTAAGCGATAGGCGTAAACTTTGGGAGTTTGGAGTTCTTTACGCGAGAGTCAAGACTGTTAGAGACTGAGAATTTACGCGAGAGTCGCAATCTTGGAGTTCTAGAGTTCGGTAGGCGATAGGCGTAAACTTTGGGAGTTTAGAGTTCTTTACGCGAGGGTCGTGATATTGAAGTTCTGTAGTTCGTTACGCGAGAGTCGTAAGTTTTGACAGCTCAGAAGTTCTTACGCAAGGTTGTGCTTGTTGGAAGTCATACTTGATTCGGAAGTTCTAGAGTTTTTTGAAAGTCAGAGTAAATTCTCTTTTGTAATTTTCATAGAAATCGAATAATTTTCCTTAGGAGTTGTAATCTAGGGAGACCTTGAGTTATCCACGAAGGAGTTGTGATTTTCTGGGTGTGTTGAGAGTTCATAGCTCTAGTATTGAGTTGAGTTAAGTTGAGTAGAACCGTCTTGAATGTGTAGAATCAAACGTATTCTCTTGATCGAGTGAAACGCGTTAGTGCATTCCGCCAGGCGAGCTAAGGAGCAGCAGATTCCCAATCCGAGACCAGAGCTGTTAACCGAGAAATACGCCGTGACGTCCCGGTGAGTCCATTCCGATTTGAAAGGGTTGAGTAGGTCTTAATTTTGGGGTTTGGTTTTGTCACCTAGAAAGTCGCTACAATCTCGATCTACCGAATAATAAACGCTTTAGAAGTCACGTCCCTGAATCATACTGCGCGGAAATTCCATATACAGGGGTAGTACGATATGTAGGGGTGAACCTTTTAACAATTTTACTTATAAGATTTGATTTATTTCCTGTGGGTATTAGATCTTGATCGTTGTTATGTTGGGGATAATTTTCTTAATTTTATTTTATTGTGTTGAGGGGATAATTTTTTTATTTTTGTTTTATTGTCTCATTTTGGGGGCTAATCCTGTTGTTTTATCTTATATCTTATTCTGGGGATAATTTTAATGTTTTATCGTATATCTTACTTTGGAGAATAAGTTCAATTTATTTTATTGTCTTAGTTTTGGGGACTTTGAGTTCGCACGATTGGTCATTTTGTGTTGTGTTGACATTTTCTTTTTTTTCAATAGATGTATTGACTTTATTCCGTGTTTAATTTCTAATCGACTAAGGCAGGCATTTGAGAAGCCCTGCGCCTACGTTCTCTCTGGAATCATCAGATTCAGAATCGATTCTGATAATCGAGCCAATCCCACCCAAGTAATACCGGTCCTTAGTCTCAGTTAAATTAAAAAGTTAAAGTGATATCTTATTGATCTGATTGATTCATAGATTTGATTGATTTATCTTTTTCCCAAAGGACCGGTCATTACATTTCGGTGTTTTTTCCAATATTTTTTTTTCTCAAAAAATAAGCGTCTCCGCACCTACAAACTATTTTTCCCGGCACCTCCAAACGCCCCTTTTCCTGCTTATAATTTTTATATTTCTTTAACTCTTGGGAGGAAGGAAAAATCCAGACCCATCAACCGATTCACGGTGGGTAATGGGTAATTCACCACTTTCCCGACATTCGCGTCTTATAATCGCGCATTTCCCGACCGCGCCGTACTGCAGGACCATTGCCCAATAACTTTCATTGATTCAACCGTGAGTTTTTGGACTTCAGCGCTTCCAGATCGCGCATTTTCCGGTCGTAGCCTGTCAGTGGGATCATAGTCAAGTAAACACATGGCTTATCGATTTAACGGTGATTTTCCGACCTTCGCCACTTTTCATCTCGCATTTTCCGATCACTGTAGACACCTTTCAAATACCTTTACTTTGGCTTTAGCACAACACATTTAATTAGGTACTTGCATTCCCACGCCTTCCGGCCACGTTCAGGCAAAACCTGATTGAATTGCACGTTTCTCCAGTAGTTCATATTTCTTACGCAATTCCTTTCTGCCGTGTTATACCTAGATTAGTTATAAACCTCCACTTTTCTAATAACTACAATAAATACATTTCACTTTTTGCGCTGCTTACAACTTCCCAATATTTTTCTTCTGAAAGCTAATTTCTCTTTAGCTAGAAACCGTTTAGCAACCGTCACTCTAATATTATTTACGTTCTAGAGTAGATAATCATAAATCACTTTAAGGGGCACTTTAAGAACTTAAAAACCGCCCAAAGAATTGTTTTTAAACTTTGGATATTTTATTAGCAATGGAATATTTATAACAAAATATGAGAAAGTAGTACGACAGAAACATCGTCATTTTACATATGTACGACTATGTTGAGATAAGGAAAGTATGATATCATTTGGATAAATGTCACTATCTGTTTCCAAATATTTAAAATATTGTCCTAGTTTTGTAGGGAGCCGCCCGTTAAGGCCGGCATCACCCCATTTCTCCTTCCTGTTTCCACTATCTTTTATACTTATTACGCCTATAAATTTCCATAGCCAACATAACCGAACAGTTTTATTCGTCGGTGGATACCGGAAGATACTTCCTAACTTATACGTTCCCATTTTCTTTTGTCGACGCAACTTTCCATTAATACGTTGAATTTCTGTAGGTTCATTCGTGAGCAACGTTGGAAACATCGAATTCTCTTTATAAAATCGAATGAGGTTAAGGAAACCTCCCCAGTCGCGCTCCGTTGATTTTCCTACCACTTTTCCTCTATTGACATTCATGTGAGCTGAGCAGCGAGCGAAAGGGAGACGTGCGGATCAATGCAAGATTGCCGGCTTATCCGCGCCCACAACGAAATCTCCCTGATATTCCCTCTCCCGGACCAGGAAAAATATCACATTTTCCCATTAAAAACATTTCCTGTATTGTCGATTCATCAAACCGCCCCCATTATCGACCACATCCTCCCTTAAAGTCGAGCCTACGTACCGCTAAATTCATTTCTCGCTCCCATCGATCGGCGATTTTTCCTCCGCGGCGCCCCTAGGGGATGCTGTTTAATATTTAAAGTCAGCTTCCGCCGTCACTTCGGGGACGATCAACTTTTCGACGGGAGCCGGAAACCGGGGGGGAGCAATTCATCAAAAAATCATCCCTCGCGTAACGGAAGGGCGAAGTTCGACGGACGATAATTTTAATTTCCAGCGCTAACTCGACAATGAAATTACTACGGAGACAACGCTGCGATTCGGGGGTGGGGAAAGTGATGGGAGGAGGTCGGAATGGTTAATTACTCCCTTAGGTAATTAGAGAAATTATTTTGTGAGCCGATTTATCGAGATTACCACTTGTGAAGTACAACCCATCCCCGAGGTAATTTACTTGCAAAACTAGAAAAATTTTTGTAAATTCTTTCTATTTAATTTCTTTCCACTAATTCTTTACTTCGAAACAAATATAACAGCTTGGTAAAGCGCTGACATTACTACAACTTCCCGTTGGGAGTGGAAGAATTAGGGGTGAAATTCATTCTCAGAAATTCGAAGCAACCATCTCACTTAATTCCACAAATCAGTTATAAATATTAATAATAACTGCGATAAGTATAGCTTTCTTAATAACGCCGAAAAAACGAATGACCGTAACGACCCGAACGATACCCAAGAGCGCTACGATTCGTTACTTTATATTATATAATGATGTATACATACATATTATATGAGAGAGAAATATATATATATATATATATATATATATATATAGTATATATACGGTTTAGAAATTTTACGAAAGAGATGTTCATTATTTCAGGAGTGAATTTTTGAAAATTTGGAATTTTCTTAAAATTTCAACCTCATCTGACTTTAAAAATTCTAGTACCAAATTACACCCAATGAGACCCAGACAAGAAATTTCTCCGTAAAACGTCAAGTTTCTTAGTTACGAATTTGGAAATCAGTTTTTTGGATTTCAATTTATTGAAGTCACTTTTACTTTTTCAAAAATTGCTCTATTTGGGAAGACATAAAATTTGGCGGTACAAAATTCCATTGCAAAATTAGAAAGCCTCCTCGACCAATCCTGCGGCTGCGAGTTTCGTTGCGAAATTCATAAGTACACTTTTTCACAAAAAAAAAATGGGTAGAACTCCTTGCTAAACAGTGGCCCAAATTTCTAATGAAAGCAAAATTTGAAAAAAAAGATTTTTTTAAATGTACTTTAAATTACGCCTAATTAAAGAAGTTAAGGTGTTTTTAAAAAACTTATTTCAATTTTACAGACTATAATGCTATGAAGAAAATTAAGGAATTTTTAAGACACTTGTTTCGACTGTTATAATCCTACAATATCGTTAGGTATTTTTATGAGGTATTTTTTAAGGTAATTTTTTAGGTTATTTTAATGAGAACTTGATATTTAGGGTGTATCGTTCTTAAAAGAACATTTTGATTATTTAAAGAAGTAGAACGGAATAAAATAAATAATTTATGAAAATACTAGCGAGTAATTGACTCAAAATGGTAAGAACTATGAAATGACCCTCGTGAGTAACTTAAGATTGTACAGAATTGTTCATTAAAAAAATTGGCAATTTCACTTTTATAAGAACTCCGACTCTTATCCTGTGTTATATGCATAGTTATTGTTAAATTACAAATTTCATTGGCATTTTCAAAAAATGGATAAATATGTCAAAATTTGTATCTCTGAAAGCAAAAATGTCTTATTTTTAGAATTTTCTTTGTACCCGAAAACCATAGCTATAGCTATTTTCAATAATTTTCGAATTAGAGCAATTTTTTGAAAAATTGAAACAACTTTTTCGAAAACGCATAACTGGAATTGAACAAGTTTTGTAAAGAAATTTCTATTAACTTTTTTCCTGCATGTCGTTGTCAATCCTTTGTAGTCCAGTCATTATAGGGTGTTCACCTAGGAAAATCGACATACCCAGTATATTAACACGTAAAAACTCATATTTTGGCATCCTGAAACTTTCCTCAAAATTCACATATAATTGGATGGCCGCAAGATTTAAAGTCGGGGGTGAAAATTCACAAAAATCGATTTTTTCTATATTTTTTGGAAATATCTCGTTTTCTATGGGTTTTGCGCTATTTGTATTTATTATCAATATCGTACAGAATTACATTATCTACAACTTTTGTCTTTAAAATTTCTTCATACCTCTAACTGTTTTCGAGATAGAGGGCGGAGAGCGCGCGATCAGAGAATCATGTGAGGTCATGGTAGTGCCGATCAAAACTCGTAATATTAAGGTTATAGATTATTGCTAAATATATAATTACCATTTTTTATTAAATCTTAAAATAAATTCAATCTTTCTTTCTAAAAATTCGAAAATTTATCAATTCAATAACACTCATAATCTCTTTCTGTAATTGAAAAATTATTAAGGGACATACTTTAATTACATTTTAATTATATTCTCATTTACACTAATTGCATTTGAAGTAAAAAATAATTATGTACATCTTGTTTAAAATCCGTAAACCCTTAAATATTAAATCTATCAAATGACAGTTTTAATAAAAACATTAATCAAAAATATATTTCTTTTCTTCTTTATTTATTTAGAAAATCATTACATTGGTATAAATTAGATTAGAATTAAAATATAATTTAAGTATTTTCCTCAACAAATTTTTTAATTACATGGCCAGGTAAGTGTTATTAAATAAATTGACACTACATTAAAAATAGATAAGTAACCAAAAAAATGAATTTAATGCTAAGGTTAATAATAAATGCTAATTAAATATTTAGCAATAAATAATAACCTTAATATTACGAGTTTTTGATCGGGACTACCATAACCTCGCATGATTCTCTGATCGCGCGCTCTGCGCCCTCTATCTCGAAAACAGTTAGAGGTATGAAGAAATTTTAAAGACAAAAGTTGTAGAGAATTTAATTATGTACACTATTGATAATAAATACAAATAGCGTAAAACCCATAGAAAACGAGATAGTTGCAAAAAATATATAAAAAATTGATTTTTGTAAGTTTTGATCGCCGACATCCAATTATATGTGGATTTTTAGGAACGTTTTAGGATGCCATAATAGAAGTTTTTAAGTGTTAATATACTGGATATGTCGATGTTCCGAGATGTTCACCTAATAGGGTATTTTCACATTTTTGAAAATTGGCTAAATGAGAGATTATATACCTATAAATCTTAGGTTAGTATTAAAAAAAAATCAAACACATTCAGGCAAAAAAGTCATTTGAAATTCAAACACTAGGAATTGGCGCCAAAATTAGCTTTCTGAAGGTTATAGCCCTGTGACAGTCTTTTCAAGTTTTTGAAGGACTACAAGGTAAATAAATGGCTATGGACGGATCTCACAACAAGTGCTGTTTTGTACCCTATTGTACAAGCACATCTGTAAGTAAAACAAACAAAAGATTTGTTCGTGTACCTCGAGATTATGGGCGTAAGAAACTGTGGTTTTCAGCAGGAAGACGTGATATGCTCAAATCCAAAAGAGAATTTTTCTGTTGTATAGACCATTTTAAAGTAAGTTAAAAGTAAGGTTACGTTATGTTACCTTATACAAAAGTAATAGTTTTTTTTTTATTTAGTTGGAAGAAAACATGGAAAATTATGTACGTTTTAAACTGATGGGTGGAAAAATAATAATGAAACGGGACGTAGTTTCACATATTTTTGAGTGCCAACGAGTTCGGAAAAGAACTGGGGCTAACGTTCTCCCACGTACTTTGCTTATGAAGAGAGAACGTTTAGTAGCAGAAACTACTATCAATATCTGTGTTAATTTTTATTGATAGCAACAATAAATATATTCTTAAACGCCAACCAACATGATATAGATTTGGCTTTGTTCTGAACTGTTCTTATAATTTATTTATAACAATGATCACATTGTCTTTTACTGAATGCATATTTTGCACATATATACTTACATTGTTGCTTTTACACCTCTGATTTCAGCTGAATTAAAACATTCCTCCTTTTTTATGTAATCCATTACCATAAAATATCTACAGATGGTAAATTCTTCATGGAAGCTTTGACAAATTCTACGGCAGCCATAACTAACTAAATAACTCATCAAAAAACACTATTTTACTACGCGAATAATACAAATTACTAGATTTGGTCGCAATTTAACTCCTACAGTCCAGCTGAAACAACAAGAAAGTCCAAAATACTCGAAAACACAGATTACCTAGGTTAGGTTTCGAAAAATCTATTTGTGGACTGCAGAACGGACCCGTGTTTACACGCGAAGTGACGTCACGACCAATGAGCGGCCGTTTCGTAGTTCCTTTAATTTATCGCACATTTAGTGCGTTTTATACCCTGAAATACCTGAAATACTGAAATTACACGATTTTTTAAGATTATAAAATTTGCCTGAGGGTTCGTCCCTATGAATTTAGATACATTTCGTTTAATTTAAAATATATGGCAAATACCCAATTCAACCTAAGATGACTGGAATATTGATCTATTATTTGTGATGCAGGTATGTTAAATCTGTTTATATTCTGTCAAATTCTGCGCTACTTTGATTAAAAAAAAACTTTCAAAAATTGCCAAAAAATCATTTCAGAAACTTATGTCGCTTGAAACCTTACCCAGTACATTTAAAAAATCGTCACGTTACCCAATATAAATAAAACCGCTTTACGTAAGTCAGTATTTTATACTAACCGGACGAATTACCGAGGGTGATACGTTAAATTAAAGTTACCACAAAAGCTCTTGGAAAATTAAACCCTCCCTTTTAATTAATAGTCGAACCGGTCATCGGTTACGTCAATTAGTTAAGAGGGATAGGGAACGTTCTCTTAACGAAAAGCGATACGAATGAAGCGGCGAACTTTACGAAACAATGACAAATCTTAGTGGTTCAACAGAAAGTAAGGAATCGACTTAGAAACGAGAAATTAGAGGGCTGCGTTGAAAAGGGGATGAAAATGGTATGGAGATGGAAAACCGCAATAATAACAAAGGATATTAAAGGTAGGTTGTTCGGACAAAGTGAATCGCCATGTGGATTACTTTTGGTACGGTTTTAGTCACTTCTCACGTTTCATATTTTCTTCAAAAAATACCCATTAAAAAAATCGTGATGTGTTCATCAGAGTACTTTCTCATATATAGGGTGTTTCAATATGCGTTTGCCAAATCCAAACGGGAAATTGATACGGTTAATTTAAGCCAATAAAAAAACCGAAAACGATAAGTGTAAAGTGCCAGTCAGAGAATATTTAGCCAAAAACGTTAGAAAACTTTTTTATACATATTCAATAGTAGAATAAATATTCAAAGTTTAAAAAAAATTCGTGATGTGGATTTCGAAAAAAATTGAAAAAACCGAAAATTGACAAGTATAAAGTGCCCTTCACTGAAGATTTAGCCAAAATCGTTAGAAAACTTTTTTATACCTATTTAATCGTTCAATAAATATTCAAAGTTTCAATAAAATTCTTGAAGTGAATTTCGAGTAAAATTCAAAAAACCGAAAATGACAAGAGTAAACTACCCTTCTATCCCGGCCTATTTTAATGAAAAGCCCATTTTCACGTCCTGGTGTGGTACA